>CAJQZN010034906.1:0-11227 GCA_907164685.1 Colias eurytheme | reverse complement strand
TTCTGTTTAACCGTACGATTTTATTTTAGTTATGTATTATGTTATTTCTACTATGATTCGTACTATTTTAGATTTAAAAAGATACTTACTTGAAGTAAATCAATTAATGTTATTTTGTTTACATTTTTACATCACGATTTTTACATAATATAGTTTTACCTAGATACTGTATACTAATAACTTATTTCGTCTACAAACTGTTTGATAAACTACAAAACCAATTTGTTAGAAACCGCACAATGCGCTTGATATTTCGGATTCCACCATTTTCTGAAGCTGCTATACGAATACTGCTGGATCAACCGTGCTGGGTTGTTCATCAGCTCACAAAGCGCACACCCATCCAACCCTGAGGATTTGCTGATGATGTAGTGGTTCTTCCACCTGAAGAAGTCGTAGTATAGCTCCCTATTTCTTATTACGTTGTACATGGCTTCCGCAATTTGAGAGGAAGTTTTTTTGTAGGTATCGATGTAGGAGCCGGGTGGTAGGTATCTAGAAATATATTTAATTGATAAAATTATAGGAAAACTGATGAGTTTATGGAACTAACATTTTTGGGAAAATTATTATTTAATACCTGACATAATTAGCTCCACCATACACAATCGGCACAGCGTTATTATTATACGCATAAAGAACTATATCCGTGATATAATCCGGCGATAAAGAATCCTCAAGAGCTAGATAGAAATAGTACGTCTTCTTGACTCTCCAGAAGCATCCGTGCATAGTTTTTCTCTTACATTGTTTGACACTACACGCTCCAAACACGTCAACTGTAAAATTAAATCTGCTTAATTCCTTCTGCAGTTCTTTCACTAATATTTCCCGTTTGCTCCTACTGTGGCACTCGTCAAGGAATATGACAGCGGCTTTAGATTTTGTCTGTAATTGGGATTTTAGTTTCGCATCGATGGGTTTCATGTTGGTGTTCCAGTGAAAATGGCTGCCCAGTTCTTCGTATTGCAAATTGTGAACTGTTATGAATTTGTACGGTATCGTTGAGTCGTATCTGGAAATATATTTTTGTTGCTACAATTTTGTATCTTTATAGCTCTATATTTTATACTAGCTGTGCCCCGCGGTTTCACCCGCATTGCTCAGCTCCTGTTGGTCTTAGGGTATATATAGTCTATAATCTTCCTCGATAAATGGGCTATCTAACACCGAAATAATTTTTCAAATCGGCCAGTTCCTGAGATTAGCGCGAGATATTAAACAAACAAACTCTTCAGCTTTATAATATTAATTGTATAGATAATTATAGATAGCATACATTGCACTAAGTATATAAGATGTAAAGCTATATGGATAATACAGTAACTGTGCACTTTACGTTATAGTGTATTGACTGTATTAATATCTTGTTTGCATCACTACGCGTAGCTGATGGATATTGTGTATTACGTGGTACACAAATTTATCATTTATTTTGAAGAATTTAAGAATAGGTACTAAATATTTTTTAACATACGCATGCATGACAATGCAGTGCTATGCTACTATTGTTAACTTATATGTTTAAAAAATACTCACTTATACGTCCATGTCCAGTTAAAAAAATTGTCATAGATCGAATCACAAACAGGGTAATTATGTGCGGAACTATTTGCCACAAAAACATATTTTTGATTATTACTTCTGATATATGGCAACACTTGTGTGTCCTGGCTCACATCTTGCAAATTAAAAAGTATTAAATCAAAATATCTCAAATCACCAAAGAGGCTTTTGTTTTTCGTTAAATAGCAGTTGAAGTAATTGCATTTTCGTTTGATAAAATATGATTGTCCATTGCTTTCCAAATCTTGAATATCAGTCCAAATTAATATGTGTTTCATATCGGGTACAAAACGAGTTATTTCATTAATTTTTGGTAATTTACGTGATGTTTGTTTTGTTATTATGTATGCGAAGACAGTGAGCAGAATTATATGCAAAATGATTTTAAAATGCCTTTGATTTCTAAGTAAATTCATCTTCACATTTTATCTTATTTTTTACTTTCAAATAGAATGAGTGATTCAATACGGTCGTAATTAGGAACGAGTACCTACACTTATAAGTCTGATAAGATAATGGCGCTAAGATGGCAAGCTACACGTATAAGCTTGTATTTACAAACATGTATATTGTTCCAGATTCTCGGAGAAACACAATTAGTTACTACGTCAAATCCTGTGTCGTTATTTCTGCTACAAATTCAATTATTTATATCTTGGTCAACTGTATCATGACGACAGGAAACCCACACGTGTATTCTCCGTACGATAAATATATTTATCGGTCATTGATTTATCATTTGAATGTATATTTTTTGTTAAAATCGATAATTTAGGTTCAGCGTATGTTTTTAAAATTATAGACTGGATTGGATTAGTAAGCATTTACTTACATGAATTCGTTGTTACAAACATAGGTACTATTCGTTCTCATAAACATACATTTTGTTTATTTTATTTTAACGATGTTAATGTTTTAAATAACTGTAAGGAATTGAATCGTTTGGTATATTTTTACACATAAGTTAACTTTTTATTAACCATACAAAATTATGTACCTACCTAATAAATGGCGCGAGAAAATTTGATTTCATTTGTCACGGGAAACTGACATTTTTTTCAAAATGGCGTCGCACATGGCATTGTGCACATGATGTGGGTCCCGGACGGACGGTCCCGTACAAAATTGTACAAGTTTTTTGAATGGACGATTGCCGTTGTTACAGAAATCATTTTGATGGGCGCTTTTCAAATTGTATTTTTGTCGCGATTGTGATGTGGATAACGAGGGACCGGGCGTTTATTGCTACGCGTTTTTTTGGGGAATTGTTTTGTAATGAATTGTAAATGTGGGTTTTTACATTTGCTTTATAAATATTAGGAAAGGCTGATATAAAATCTTGTTCTGTACTACTACTACTTAATTTGTACATTTTAAATATAAAATATAGTTAAAATGAATTAAACAATGCTAAACAAGAATAAATACTGAGAGATTTCAAACAGACTAATTAACGACGTATTTAAAAGCATCTAAGTTTAATTTTACGAGTTTCAATGAGTTATAAGGGAGATTAATAACTGAAAGCGAAAGTCAACCACGTACACAATCTCAAAATGGAATTGAAGAAAAAGTCATTCCAATGCCGTGTAAATAAAAAACATTTTCGTATGCAGTGCGAGGGAATGTTTCAGAATTAATACGACGCTGCTTCAGTATTCAGTGGACGACGGTGATTTTCCAATGAGCGAGCTGCTGCGAATGCAAACGCGATGTCTTCACCACAGTCTTCACTGTACCCTTGGAGGACTTATTCTGGGAATTAACGAGATTTTTTGGATGTTTTGTTGACTTTGGGAACTTGGGAATTGTTTGGTTTAGAGCATTAGTTTAGTGTTTTTGTAATGTAATGTAAATTGTAATAATGCGCGGGTTTTTACGATTGACTCAATTTTTTTTATATATTGCAAGTCGGAAAACTTTTTATTACATTTTATTTTATTACGTTTAAATGTAGATAAGTATATATTATATAACTTAAGTGTAAACTACTAATACAGTTTCATACACATGTTTACCTACACAGATCATCATATAAACTAAAAACATTCAAACCCATCGCAATTGTAGCAGCTCGTAGAAGTTATCGTCATTCATCAAGACATTTTCTTAACGTAGCAAACTAAGGTTGCATATAATAGATGCTACAAATCTACAATACGCTTCTTTATTAAAGTATTTATCCACCAATTCTGTCGTACAATTACAATATAATACTATACTAGTACTATGTATTACTAAAATTCCTAGCATCATAAACTTATCTCCCAGAATAACACTCCCGCCTAGGTAGCGGAGTCGTCTTGCTAATGAGATTCTTTGGCTCGCGGTTTGCATTTAAGATCAGATTCGCGCACATTGTACCACTGAACTCCTTCCCTAGTAATGAGATTCGTTTAGTTCACGAATTCGAAAATAATCCGTTTATCAGATAAACTGGGTTCGCGCGAATGTTTTTGGTTACTTTTCTGAGGATTTATCTTTGATGTTTAGATACAAAACAAAGTATTATGTGCACAGATAATTAAGAATTAAACTGAACACAGCTTTAGCGTCATTAGAATGGTTAATAATATTATCTGTACAAGTATTAATTGGAGTAACAACTATAATTATCCGTAATTAGAAACATTTTAATTTTAACAAAGATAATTCTATAAAGATCTTTTAAATTCTCTTCTTATAAATATGTCTGTTATAATGGGAAATAGATGTCATTTTAATAGAATAAAGAGTACACACGTAAGAAGTGAAACTTCTTTATGACCTTATAAATGTCACCTTATTATGTAAGTCACTTCCTACATAGAATTTGTAACAAATAGTACATTCAATATTAACTAAACTGTAGAAATGTCCTTCAATATTATTTCATAGTGCTCCATATAAGTGTACCATTTAAAATATGAGTCGCATAAAAGGAAATAAATTGTAAGGCAAAGACGTTACAATATCACAAAATGTTAGAAGTATGCAAAAAATCCTTTTATTGAAACTAGCGAGGTTGTTATCCATTATGTATTAGGCATGGAGTAGCGTCTCCATTGTTACAGGAAATTGTTTATAGAATAAATAAAAAAGAGTCTTTATCTACATTGTTTTGAATTTTCTATATGAAATATGTAATGAATTTTGTTTAAAATAAATTAATTTAAAGCACGTTGTGAGTTTATTAACACTTTTATAGTTATTACTTATGTGTATTGTTATTTTTGTGAGCCTGAATACCTATTTATACTGAAAAAATATAACGTACGTAGTAGTCAATTTCTTCATAATAATTATTTGAAAGAAAGAAAGAAAAAACATTTAATCATTTAATATTTAGTAGTACCTAGAGACTAGATGCCAGAAATTCATTTATATAATAATTATTTTAATGTTCCACACATGTAGACATGTTTTGTTATTTATTATCATTCAAATAAAATAGCAAATAAAGCATGAACAAATTGCCAAAAGTATTTAATAGCCTATTACAAGTGATGCACCCAGGTCACAAGTGTCTGTACGTAAAATGTCGTGTCGCCTCTCACAACGAACACGTGCAGCAATAATGTGAACATATCTGCAATTTTCAGTTTTTGCCCGTCTACCTTGTCCCCGGGGGCCCACTGTCTATGACACATGCGTGGGCCGGAATTCGGAATGGTCCCCTTGAATACATTAGCTCATCCCATATGAAATGTCGCCTTTTTGTCATCGTACGTGCGATGTGATAGTTTTTATGTTTACATGCTTATAAGGATGAGGTCCTCGATGATTGAGTTGACTTATTCCATATTCGTTTCGGTTGAATAATGGATGATTAAGTGAAATTCCATGTGAATTTGGGGCAGATGATTTTAAAAAGAATATTTTGTTGAAGACAAGTATTTTTCTGTCTCTAAGAAAAAAATATCAAATCACGCAAGGGCGGACATACAATACAAAAATACAATCGTAATGTTACCTAAAGGCTTAAAATAACAGAACGTCTAATAAGCCAGGCAATAATCCAAATAAAAAAATAATTTGGAAAATCCAAAAGTGCACGCCTTATAATTTTTTTTAATAAATATTTATTAATTATTATTTTTGTTTATTTAATAACAATTAAACCACATCGAATCAGACCCTGAAAAATGAAAGGGTTCTATTCCTGAGCATACTCAAGAGTAAGAGAAAAAAAAAGACTCGATTAGTAAAGTATTTCGGTCGCTATCGTGTTAACAAGAAAAAGGATCCGCACATACAGACACACGGACGTCCAAGACAGAACTTTTTTAAACTGTTTTTTAACTAGTTTAAATAACAAAAATGACATCAAAAATATCATGAACGTTAAAAATAGTGTTTTTTCTTAATATGTGTGTGTATGTATTATCTTACAAGTGCAATGTATGATACATAAAGACATTTTAAGTTTGAAAAATCAGATGTTTTGCGCGAAGTGACAGTAGTACCCACCTCAACGCTTCGCTTATGAGGCGTGCAATTATAACCTATGGTAGTTCATGTCTGAAATATTCTCATACCTTAAAAAGACAACGAGAGTTGGGAGCGTCTACTCGCACTTGTGTCTTTCGTAGTGTCTTTCGTTATTAAATTTTCATAAAATATTAATATGTTATTTAGTGTTATAAACAATCAGGTACAAAATATCTGAAAGATAACAGTTTGCTACAGCAGACAAGCAGCAAACATAATTTTATTTGGGTAAAGCCAAACCTGGCTTACTTGTGCTTTTTTACAAAAAGGTAACCGTTACTGTGCTAAAGAAGCAATACGTGCTACAACGATATAGCTTGTTCCAAATATCATCGGTGTGTAACTCACAAAACTAAATATTTAAAAGTCTGAAGCGAGATGTGAAGAAAAACAAAAGAGTCGGCGAGTGCAGTTTAAAAATACCACTACATCCCATATTGGATCAGAATTTTACAGTAGAGGAAAAATTACAAATTCACAACAGTATGGTTAGGAGATTAGGGCCGATCCGCACTGTGCAAAGTTTTAAGCCGCGTACACACGGACTGAATGACGTAAGCCTTAGTGCTTATTCATTGGACTACACTTATAGTGGACAATCCTATTGTGCTAATTATATTGTTCTATGTGGCTTTGTGACTGTCCTGTCGATGATTGGATGTGTAGGATTTTAGGTGAAGAATGATTATCAAGGTTGGGAGTAATTGATGAATGATAATAATTATAGTATGCCAATTTTTTATGAAGATTGTATATTCAATGTTGGTATTAAAGTACTGTTGTATCCGCATGAGAACCGCCTTAAGAATTACTTAAGAAATACATATAAGTATTCATTTTTAAAAGTGAAATATGAACTGTGTTTCTTTGTGAGTTAGGCTTGTATTTCATGTTTGTCTTTCCGGTTGATTTCTAAAGATGATGCAGGTTATTCGTCTACCTGTTGTATTCTGCTAGATTAAAACTTATGTATTTAGTATTTCCAGGTCCTGTATCTTCTATGTTCCCAATTTAACGAGCAAACCTATTATTATGAATAAGAAAAGCAGTATATGTATCGGTCAATTAAGGAAAGCTGGCATGTTCACAGTACTCACACTTATGCAATTTCACTTACAGTATGTTCAAAAATAAATGTGACTCTAGTTTCATTTTAGACTTGAATTGTAAAATGGTGCGTTGTAGATAAATATATGCAAATAATGAAAGCTCTCATAATTATAATTTAAAAGTAAACCAATTGATGAACTTAATTATTTATTCTAATAATAATCAATTGGATAAAAGTATTAATAATCATTCAAGATCAATTTCAACTATTATTATCACGCTAAGACCAAAAGGAGCGGAGCCACGCGGGTGAAAACTGAAACCGCGCGACTACGTTACGAATACGTTAGTAGACCGTATTCGTATATAGGTTAGTAGGTATATATTGATTCAACAAGATCCTTATCATCCAAATTTCCACATTTGTGAGAAAAATTGACATTTCTAATGAAAATGAACAAAAAATTAAATGATTTTATTAAATACTGTAAAATAGTCTATAATTCTTCCATTTACTGTATCACAAAATTCTTCATAGATTTTTAGATATTCGTACTACACCAATTACATCACCCTGTATTTATAAACAATTGCAAAATATGACACATACATAGGCCGGGAGATACTGACACAAAATTTCGGGTCATTTGTAACAGAATGGCGGTTCTACAGGGGTCTTATTACGCAATAACAAAAAGAAAAATGATGGTCAGAACGCTGGTACCGGTGGACTATAGTCGCGTGGGCGTTAGCCGAACTCGTCGGATAAATAGCGAAACTCAAACGATTTGTAACACAAACATTTTAGAATTTACCGATAGCCCATAAAAAAGATGTAGGTGGTAGTGTCATGCCATACTTTTCCGGTGTAACTTACAGCCCCCCATACGACGCGATGCGTTGATTAAAAAAAAACAATTCAACCATTTGTATCAGGCTAAATTTTGCACAGGTAATCATCATCGTGCAGACATTTACGAAAATCGCCATGCCATACTTTTCGGACGATTCCAAATGGCCACCATACCGCCGAAAATCTGCAAAAAAATTTTTTTTTCACCAAACAATTTGTATCAGTATTGCATTTGGATTTTTGGAGAGTATTTGATAAAATGTGACTATTATTATATTTGCCATACTTCTAGTAGGGGGAAAAAGTGCTGCCATACTTGAAAAATTAATTTATTCGTCACGTTTCAAAAATACGACTGTACAATACGTAAAATAATTTTTTACAGTATGGGATCATTATATTACGTTTGTTTGTATACAATTCTACCTAGAAAAAAATATCACAGATTGCAAACATGGGGCGGATGATTGTAAGACTTAAGCCAAGACGTAAAAAAAAATGGAAAGTATATGATGCAACGTGACCATTATTATATTTGCCATACTTTTAATAGAGGGGAAAAATTAGTGCCATACTGCTACAAATCGTTCAAACTACGAATAAAATCTTACAATAAGAAAAAAATCTTATACACATTCACCACCTCCCACAGGTATGGCATTATCACACTTCTATTTATAATCATTCAGGAGTTGTTGAAAAAAAAATGTAGGGTGGTACAAATCGTTTGGCGAGAAAAAAAAATTCAAAAATTTGCAGATTTTCCGCGGTATGGCGACTATTTGGAATCGTCCGAAAAGTATGGCATGGCGATTTTAGTAAATGGCTGCACGACGATGGTTACCTGTGCAAAAGTTAGCCCGGTACAAATGGTTGAATTGTTTTTTTAAATCAACGCATTCACGTCGGTAAGGCGGACTGAAGTCACATCGTAAAAGTATGGCATGACACTACCGCCTACATCTTTTTTAAGGGCTATATTATAGGGCATTGCGTACTAAGACCCCTCTAGACCGCCATCCTGTTACAAATGACCCGAAACTTTGTGTCAGTATCTCCCGGCCTAACATGTGCAATGTGTAAATGTGTTGACGTTCCAGCTCTTCTTAATATAGGTTATAGTAGGTGTAAGATTAGAGGTCGCGGAAGAATTTTAGTCGGTAAGAATCCGGCATAACCCACGGCTCCTTCCCCGGGGGAAGTGGGTATCTTAGGAAGATTTCCCCACTATAAAAAAAAGGTGTAAGTTTAGTAGTAACAATAGCAGCAGTAGTAGTAGTGGAGTAGCGATCGTAACTAACTACTATCTATACAATATACATAATACATATATCTTCTTATATATAAAAATGAATCGCAAAATGTGTTGGTAAGCGCATAACTCGAGAACGGCTGAACCGATTTCAATAATTCTTTTTTTAATATATTCCTTGAAGTACGAGGATGGTTTTTATGTAGAGAAAACGTAAACATGTACCACGGGCGAAGCCGGGGCGGACCGCTAGTTTAACATAAATATAGCTCATTACAATAACATTATCATTATAAAATAACTCTGATAATATTCGAAGGATATTGGAAGTGCATTTGCGAGACAATTTTTTCAAGTTAACGGTTACATTGGCGGACTGCCAGAATCCCCAGAGATTGCTATTTGCTACAATTTCAAATATTATTTCTGCGAATTCGATAAATGTCATAATGAATTTATCGTCGTGGGTGTAACGACTTGTCTAGAATAATTTTAATTGTCATGGATACTAATTATGAACAAATGAACTTCACGTTTTATTTTATAATTATATGCATTCATAGTTATGTAAAACTTGCAGGAAATAAATTTAATATTTTGAAGTGAAACTTCTTTAGAGAGTAAAATTGCAAGGTCGCGTCATGAAAATACCGTCACGTCATTGAGTAAGGGGACGATTTTCGTATCTTCGAATCTTACCAAAGAAGTTTCACACATGTGTTCGGCACACACGCTCTATTTTTTAGATATTAAACAAGAGGAAATTGAAAGTTTTATAGGTCTTTTTTTTTTTTTTTTTTAATATATACTGCTTCATGGCAATCTGTTGATCACAACAATAAGCCACTAATTTGTGTGATATTTATATCTGTTCGGGTTTTTTTTTTTTAGGTTTATAGGGAAAGTTTTATAGGTCTACGAAAACTTTTCTTGTTTTGATAGTTCTCGGTATAAGACAGATAGGTCATGTATATCTCATTTGTAAGACAGGATTGCGTGAACCTAGCCCTGTAGACAAAGTAACAATTAAAAAACGATAACGAAGTTAGAAAAGGAAAAATGTATGGGATTGACATTAGATAGACCACGTGATCTAACGCGGCGTATGTCAATCCCATACATTTTTGCCTTTTCTAACTTCGTTATCGTTTTTTAATTGTTACTTTGTCTAAGGCCCCTAGTTAGTTAATTATCAAATAAACGAAATCCAAACGCACGAGATATTAACGCTATCTTAATATCTAATTATAATATTCCCGGCTTAAATCCACGTAATAGATTCGCATTGCAATTAGAAATGCGGCGCTTGCCAAACCAAGTTCTTGACTTGATTATGCGAGAGTGAAGCAAACTTCTTTAAAAGGATTACGGGAATTCTTCGACAAAAATTAATTAGCGAAGCGGGGACTTCAGGTGAATTGCTAAGTGTGTTTTTTCGGGTTTGGAATGTCAGTTACTTTATGAGCTGACTGAAACTTTATGTGTGTTTTATTTTATTACACAATTATGGGTTATGTATGTATGTATGTGTGTTATAGGTTATGTAATTTCTATGTTGGCAGGATACATATTCAGTGGGAATTGTAATACCATTCAAGAAGACGGTTTTTATGGATATTCTAATGTGAGTATTTATTTCAATGCCATTCCATTAAATGTCTACTGTGTTTAGCATAAGGTTATTTTTTATTTTGATCTCCTAAAGTCGATCGATCAATTAGTTGAATGATATTGTTAAAAAAGTCCTACAAGAATATTACGGCAATAAACAATATCCTGCAACTTTTTATCATTCAAAGATTAATTAATAACTTGAAATTCGATGACCTTGCACGATTTCTAAATATTCCTTTAATAAAAAGCCAAATTGAAGCTCAAATTCAAATAACGCTATTAAAATTATTCTCATAATTATTATGGATCATTGTACACTAATAACCTTAATTAAACCTAATATTTTAATTGCTAGGGACCCGAAATAGGGGAATCTTAATCTAATATCTAATATATATTATAAAGGCGAAAGTTTGTAAGGA
>CAJQZN010034903.1:0-10100 GCA_907164685.1 Colias eurytheme | reverse complement strand
ACTATAAGGGTTCCGTTTTTGCCATTTTGGCTACGGAACCCTAAAAAAACCATATTGGTGTTTCTTAACGGACATAACTCGTATTTAACGATGCATTTGTCCAATTTTTGCATATAAAATGGAAATTAAGACTGTTTTAAATATTATAAGTATGCAAAATAATTAATAAGTACAATTTTTTATAAATACATCTCCGATTTATTGTATTCCAATCATCATTTTCAAGATTCTATTGATAACTATAAGTCTTCTCCAAGTGTAAATAAGTGGAGAAACGACATTAGGTACAGTCCATAAATGGGTGTTCATAACTGGATGTTGTCCAAAACTGGGTGTCCATCATTAGATTTCTCACTGTCCAACACTGGTGCAAAAAAGTGGTTTTTTAATTTATAAATAACTTCATTATTTATGCATTGTAATCTTTTTTCTAACATTGGTTACGTTAAACTAACATTGAACTAAAGGTATAACTAAACAATATCCAATAAAGTTAAAAAACCTACGAGAAATTTGTAAAAAACTTCAATTTTTTCCTTAATCTGTACAAGACTGGTGCCGTTACGTTAGTATAGATAAAATAAACTATAAATTGTTATGTAAAGCTTTAACTTAAGAAAAATTTTAGGTAAAATTTTAGGTTTATTTACTGTAAGAAAAATATAAAAATAATTTGGAAAATCCAAAAGTGCACGCCTCATAATTTTTTTTTAATAAGTAAATATTTATTAATTATTATTTTTGTTTATTTAATAACAATTAAACCACATCGAATCAGACCCTGAAAAATGAAAGGGTTTTTTCCTGAGCATACTCAAGCGTAAGAGAAGAAAAAGGACTCGATTAGTAAAGTATTTCGGTCGCTATCGTGTTAACAAGAAAAAGGATCCGCACATACAGACACACGGACGTCCAAGACAGAACTTTTTTAAACTGTTTTTTAACTAGTTTAAATAACAAAAATGACATCAAAAATATCATGAACGTTAAAAATAGTGTTTTTTCTTAATATGTGTGTGTATGTATTATCTTACAAGTGCAATGTATGATACATAAAGACATTTTAAGTTTGAAAAATCAGATGTTTTGCGCGAAGTGACAGTAGTACCCACCTCAACGCTTCGCTTATGAGGCGTGCAATATTGATTACATTTTGTATCAACCTAAAGATCCTCGATAAAAAATAATTGTACGAGGACTCCATCAATTATGTTAATTATCCAAGTGTACCCATCACCCATGAGTATGACAGTCTTTATCAGGAAATAAGGAGTAACGAACTCAACTGTTTACTCATTACTTAAATATAAATTCATTGCGCCTTACGAATTTTGGCCACACATCCTTAATCGTTCTGCGCGTCTAGTACGAAGAGAAAGCTACAATGTTGCTCTATTTGTCTGCTATTTTATTAATTAGTGCAATTAACGCATTGCCAGTAACTGATGATGATATTATTTTAATGTTAGATGATGTGGACTTCAATAATTATATAGATGGAGATGAAGATACCATCGATATATCGGACCTCGGTCCACAGGCGTATGGTTTTCCGAAAAACGATAGTGGTAAGTTCTAATTCATTTTAATTTTTAATTTGTATATAGCTCGTAACAGTAATTTATTTTTATCATAAAATGAATGTGAATCCAGTTCGCACAGTTTATTTTTTAATTTAATTAAATTAACTATGCTCTATTAAGAGAGTTTGGAAATAGTTAAGTTAAAAATAATAGTTACCTAGCTTTTTCAGTTCAATACATAAGTTATTGTGATTTTTTTGTAATGGAGATTCTAGTCATTTGTTTTTAACTTATTCTAATTTTTAAACGTTTAAGATTTTAACTTTATTATAAGTACCAAGGTTATAAAATTACTAAAGCTTACTACAGTCTAGAGCCCTAGAGGCAAGCCAACCTTTGCTGAATTTTTTACAGTATTTTGTTTTAAAAATTATTTATTTTATTTGGAAATTATATAGTTACATAACTAATACCAATTATTTTATTATGTATTTTATCCGACTTCAAAAAAGAAGATGGGTTTTAGTTTGATTTCCACGAACTACTACGTATGTTTTTAGACAACTTTATTATTATATCATATTATTTTCTTCATTTGTTAAACTTTAAACTTAACTGGGAGGAATCGCAGAAGCGGTAGAATCGAATTTTGCACTTTAGCTCTATCTTATAGATCTACTAGGTTTCCGCCCGCGGCTTCGCCCGCGCAGTCAAAAAAAACCCGCAAAGTTCCCGTTTGCGTCATTTTCCCGGGATAAAAAAGTAGCCTATGTGCTTTCTCGGGTATGAAAATATCTCCCGCAGAGAGACTCTAAGCAGAGAGTTGTTTGGAGAAACAATAAAACGAAATCTTTCAAGTTATTGAAAAATTTTATTATCAATTATCATCAAAATAACATTTGTGTCTATAAATTTTTGATGAATCATATGAATCATATTGAAATCTCCAAGTGGAATTATTATAATTCCTTTTAGAGATTAATATATTACATATTAAAAACACATAACTACGTTGAAATAACAAGGACCTTAGCTTACTGTGGCCCATATTTGTCAAGCATATCATGAGCACATGAAGGCATAATATGTAAAATATTTCATGAAAGAATCGAGGCCAGAGCAATGTATGAGTAGTGTCAGCTGTCAGGCGATAAGTTGGTGATATGTCGTGAGCCGCTGATGGCAGCTATTTCCTCTCTTTTACGAGGTTCTGATAACGATATGCGCTTTTTAATTCATTAAAAGTTATATGAGGTTGTATGAGTTTAGGAATATCCCGTAATTTTGATGGCAACCTTCTCGATTCAATAAAATTTATAAATGTAACTTAGAACGATGAAAATATTTACGTACTTTTAATTTTATACATGAATGCTGCTGTAATGTTAATAACATTTAAAATTTGATTGGTTTAAGTTTTGAAATAAATTTTTTAAACAGGAGAAGCAGTAATGCAGTGGACGGAGGCCTCCCTCGAGAACCCCGAGGAAGTGAGCGGCTACCTGCAGGGAGACATCCTCATCCCCACGCGGGGTCGGAACGGCGTCAAGGACAAAAGCTGGAGGTGGAAGAACGGCATCATACCTTACCAGATTGACAGCGGTTTCAGTGAGTGCTAATTTTATTTTAAATTATATGTTTATTTATTTCATTACCTACTCATTTTTTTAATTAAGTATTATATTTTGTTTTATTGAAAGTACCTAATTTAAAATAACTGCGTTTGTATTGTATTTTGTCGTAAAGAATTTTCATTTAATTTTTGTTTACAACAGGTACGATCGGTTCAAGTGTGTAGGTACTGTTATGAACGTTAGATCTTTCGTACAAGTGATGTTTCTTTGTCATTGGTATGATAAATGTTTCATTAGTAGTATGATGTGCAGGTAGTGATCAGCGGGACACGATCCGCAAAGCGATCGCGGACTACCACCGTCTGACGTGCCTGCGCTTCGTGCCGCACAGCGGGCAGACCGACTACCTCGTCATCAAGAGCGCCAAGTCGGGCTGCTGGTCCAGTGTGGGGCGGATTGGTGAGAGAATAATAGGAATAAATATTTTTAAATTACGCAGATCGAATATTCAGAGAAATGAGTTTTATGGAATTTGTTATAAAATACCAGGAAATAGGTAATTTATCCATTTATTATTTTTGGTAGCATGACGAAAATTAGATCTTTAAATTTTACTTATTTATTTATTATTTTCGAGTTTAAACTTCGGTAGCTTAATTAATTATTATATCTTTGTATTATGTGCCTTTCAATGCAAAAACCTGCTAATCTTGGAACTCTTTGAATGATGCATACTTGTAATGGCAGTTTACTGGGTACATTGCAGGCGGCAAGCAAGAGGTGAACCTGCAGGCGCCAGGCTGCGTGTCGAAGAAGGGCACGGTGCTGCACGAGCTGCTGCACGCCGTGGGCTTCATGCATGAGCAGAGCCGCCCCGAGCGGGACGACTTCGTCTCTATACAGTATGGGAACATAAAACCTGGTACGGAATTCTTTTTAATTTAATTGAACTTAGTGCCAGGACAATTTCTTTCAAATTTTAATAATTAAAATTTTAAAACATAAATTCTTAATAAAAGTTTCCATTCTATCTTCTTCTACTATTAGGTATAACGAACCCTAATTTACTTTCCCACGATACAGGAACGGAGATAAACTTCAAGAAGTCAGAGAAGAAGAACACGGACGACTTCGGCGTCGGCTACGACTACAACAGTGTGATGCACTACTCGGAGTACGCCTTCTCCAGGAACTCGCAGCGGACCATCGAACCTAAGGCTAGCTATCACTACATAGTATAACACAAAGTCCCTTTAATTCTGTCTGTCCCTATAGATGTTTAGATCTTTAAAACTACTCAACGGATTTTGAAGCGATTTTTTATTTTATTCATTTTAATTTATTTATAAAAGTACTTACCAGGTTACATTAATTATTTAATGCCGAATCAACCAATTATTTTGGCATGAATCACTTGAGTTTTGTCGTAGATATGAGTCCAGATATAATATAATATTATGTATATGGGTAATAAAAATATTATAAATATATTAAAATTGCAGGTGCAAAACGCCAAAATAGGACAAAGAGAAGGTTTGAGTCGAGGAGATGTAAAGAAAGTTAACAATATGTACAACTGCAAAAAAGAGTAAGTGACTGATATATTATATATTTTATGAATACAATATATGTATATTCAATTGTTATTTTGTTCACAGAGAGCCTCAAACCGGATGGTTGGGGTCCATTTGGCAAAACCTCTTCGGAGATAAAAGACTTGCGAACATAGAGTAACTTTTCTTCTGTTTTAAACAATGGATTTTCATACATCAGAAAACTATGTTGATATGTGAAAACAACAAATAGTATTAAGTCGCATAGTTTTAACGTCTCTCTATCTTTGTTTTCATACATTTTTTATATACATAAATAAATGTTTTTACTTTACGGCGTTTTATTATTTCAACCTCATTCCCATTATAATATTTTTTTTGTATATTAATAGTCAATTAATAGTCAATAAACAAGAGATAGATAACTATTATAGAACTTAGTAAATACTAAATAGTATCTACTGTAGGAAAATACATCGCTTTTATAGATCGATAACATATTTTTTGGCTATGTAGTTAGTCCTAGTACTAGTAGTTAGCTATATTTAGTGAACTACTGTTTACCAGTACCAAGTAAAGACCCAGTTATAGTTTTAATTTAATGATTATAACGTGTGAAATACAAGCAAGTAGTTACAAGGAAAACTTTTTTAGTATAAAATTCAAACATTGTTGTGTGCTGAAAATTTAAATAAAACTACATATTGAGCTCAATAATCTTTTAATTAATATATAAACGTTTACAATATAAGAGCCTAAAAATCCATAGGAAGCGTCAGTTCATCGTTAAAGAGTAGTTTTCTTCTCAGTTGATTAGTTATTCCTTTTTATCCTCTACTACCATTTGTAGCAAGCACCTCATGTATTGGTAGGCCCGCTCACATTTGCAAGTTTCAGCTTAAAACAAAGATGTTTATTTACATACCTACGTTTTTATGTCATAGTCGGCAAAGGTTTGCCATTAGCGCTAGCACTGCCCATGAGCATTTACAGAGGTCGTTGGGTAGGTACCTAAGTACCTTATGACTCTTCAAATGGATTTCCAACTTTAGGGTGTCTTTCCACCAATAATGTGTAGCGAGGAATGTGTTTGTAAATAATCAATCGTATCGCTTCATTTAGTTTGAAGTTTGAAGCATTTAGCGTTTGAAGCGATACTATTGGTTATTTACAACACATTCCTCGCTATACATCCAACATCCTCGCACATTATCAGTGAAAAGGCACCCTTAAAGAGTCATTTATAGTGATGCATTGATGAGGGTAATAAAGGAAACAAGATATATGCCATTCGAGCACACAGATATAAGTAACTTACACCGTTCAGAGCAGCCATCAGCCATCCGTTTGACGGTGTCAGGCGGGATGTCGCTGCGCATGAAGGTGTCGGCCGTTCGCTCAGGGTCGAACTGGCCGTCTTCAGACATCACCAGACTACGCTCCAACACGCAGCGGACGTAGCACTGTGTGATAATCATCAATTATTAAGGATCATGTTGCGGCCGTAGTAAACTAATATTAAAAAGAAGAAAAAATTGTATTTTTGTAACTATGCATGTTTGTTATTATGACGTATGTTAATTGTTAATATTAAATTGAAAATACAAAAATATAATGTTAAATGAGATTTAATATACGGGATTTACCACCTTTCTGGGATTTTATTTGTGCTCTCCTTAGTTCTGATAAGACACATCAATAAAATCAATGTCAAAATGAGTCCATCCGTTCGGGAGCTACCTACTCCCTAAACCCATTTCGATATTGATTTTTTGCAAATTCAGATAGACACCACACACATACATATAGACATTAGACACAAAGACAAGGTAAACTTATAAAACTAGTCGTTTAAGCGTCCCTAATTAATATAAAAAGCATCCCTAATTAGATAATAAAATTATCAATTAATAAAAAAAAATTGTTATTTTAACCCGCGAATAATTATTTCCATATTTGCATCGTAAAAAAACATCAAACATTTTTACTCACCTTCGGCGTCTTATCCGTTTCGTCTGGAAAGCTCCCAGTGGTATTTAGTGATTCTAGATAAACTGTATAAATAAGAATAAAAGCAATAGTTAATAATAAATAAGCTACTGAAGGAACATATTTTAGTGCCCATTCACACGCTTTCAGGCAACTGTGATAGTTGAACATATCTACCTACATGCGCAATTACTTTTTAAATGTAACAAAAGAAATTGATCCCCAATATCGAAACTATTCCCATCCTACTAATTTTATAAATTCGAAAGTTTGTGTTTGTTTGTTACTTCTTCACGCAAAAACTGTTGAACCGATTTTAATGAAACGCACATTTGCATATTTGCACACACATAAAGGGTAACTTTAATTAACTCATAGGACAGTTTGTATTCCGAAAATGCCACGGGAACGGGAACTATGTAGATTTTCCTTTGACTACGCGGTCGTAGCTGCGAAAAGCTATCATACCTAGGTATAAAACTTACACATCTCGATACGAAACGTCTCATTGCATTCAGACCTAATGTCTGTGATATCAAAGTCACTCCGCTCCTCTTTATCCGCCACTGGCACAGCCCGCTCCTCCTTCGCCTTTCCCAAACATTTTACTTGATAAAATGTGAACAAAACAAACGCTATCATACATAAAACTCTCATTGTAACTATGAATATTTCACGATTGGTCTCTATGCCAATGTAAGCGCATACTTTTTATACAGGAGATTCAGGTTTAGCAAACCTTTTTAAATAAATGTTCCTAGTTACAAACATTACAATGCCATTTGCCAGTAATTGTAATCCACTGTATTTAGTGTAACCGCTTTCGGTGGCGCGTGGCGGGACGCGAAGTACCTATGGTATAGAATTCATCGGGTATTGATCGATGGATCCACAAATGCTTACATAATGCACACGTACATAATGTCACAGTATTACAGTGATAATGTCTCGTGTATCTTCTCCATAATCTATTTCAGGAACTATTTTCATAACTAGCAGGCAGCAGCATTGCAACATATAGACGACATCTAAATTCAATTGATAAATATATTTTTTTAATAAACTGTTGCAGATCTGTGATAGTCTGTTCACGATATAGAGAATAATTATTTGCACGTAAATCGGGGTTTATCCATACGTCGCATTAAATGTAATTTAACGTTAGAGCTGGCTATATGCTGTTAACGGTCAGGGGGAAAGATACAATAACTTTAAATTCAAATTGGTTTCGATTTGCGATTCACACAGATTTAATAGAGAATTAGTAAATTGCAACGGCATATCAAACGAGCAAAAAGTTTATTTTCTTTTCGATATCAATACTTTACGTACACCTTGGATGATTTAATTTTTCCATAACCAATTTGTTCTTTGAAATTGTTGAGGAGGTAAATCAAGTGAATCGAGTTAAAAAATACACCAATATCGGTTCAGCCGTTTCAGAGGAGTATAGTAACATTGTCACACGAGAATTTTAATAAGTTAGATTATGAACAGACGAAGTTGCGGGTAACAGTATGTCCCACTGCCTACACATAGGAAGCTGTAATATCACATTAACTATGACCTAGAAAATATTTACAAATTACAGAGATTATGTTTATCTCCTTCGTTAGCAACACTAATCACGATAGTTAGTAGTTAGTACCCATTGAGGTACCAATGCAAGATAATTGAATTAAATATTGTGTTAGTTACTTTGATTCATTACAATTTTATAAACTGAAAAGGATTTTATTATCAAAATGCTCGAATTGCTTTATATGCGTATAAGTAGGTAAAAATTTACTGAGGACTATCGTCAGTAGGTTTCTTATTATAATTTCGTGTTAAATTTTTTCTTTTAAATGCTCTTTTTTAGTCTTGAATGGTAAGTTATAAACTATGTGTTGAGCTTTTGTTTTTCTTCCGAATAAACAGTACAATTAAAATAAAACCACATATATTTTTTTATAGAAAATTTAATCATGCCATCTGGCTGTTTCATAATTATTATTGTAACAAATATAAATTAAAACATACATTGGTATCAAAAGACATGGAATTTTTTTTTTATAAAAATTCTACGTGTTTCATGATGATACAAGTCGAAAAAGATCATTCCTTACAAATCTAAAACTGGAATTACGACTGGGTAAGAATACATATTTTCTAGAATACATAATGAATTATTTATTAAAGTCCTTGTTTTTGTATTACATCAAGTAAAAATATGAAATGCTTTGAATGAAATTAAAATAACGACATAATTTGATGAGATTCTACAAATCTCACGCAGAGTATTTTAAAAAATTACAAAATAGTTTGAATAACATTAAATTGCCTGAAAATCTTAATCAAGAGATGAGAAGTTTATAAATTAAAGCCATTATTTATAACGGGTTTAAAACACGATTTATTTTGAGAAATATTACCGTTACCACGTTCTCTCTAAAGGCATAATAAATCGTATTTTAGATTCTTTAATTTATAAATGTATAATACTTGATATACTATGTTATACATAGAACAAGAGAGCCAGGTCAATGACCTTCGGTTAGAAAGAGAAAGAAAATTGTGTTACCTTCTCTGTCTATTCATATATTCACTTAGCAAAGTTTATGAGGAAAAATTAATTAAAAAAGCTTTTGTGACGTCAGAATATATTGCATCAATAGAGAAAGAGATATGATAACACTATTTTCTCTCTCTTTCTAAACATCGGATGTTACAGGTCGTAATATTTATATTGTTTACATGATCGCTTTAAAAATTTGTCATTTGAAAAGTATTTCTGTAGTTCTATAATAAACGGTGGGTACGTGATACAGGTAACTCTTCACTTTTCATTGTTTATGACAAAAAATTAATTGAGACAGCACTTTTATTATTATTATTTTTTTTTTTTGGAAGACACTGGCATCATTAAATCCGTTTATTCCTAGATATTTCTAAAGAATTAGCACTTAGTCTTAAAGTATTATAGTAAGGCACTTAAATTACAGGCGTGTTCAGTTAAAATTACTTACTAAAAATAATTAAAACAAAAATAAAACTTATTCGTAAAAATTAACTCAAAAAATAAAGCTATTGAGCTTTAATCGCTTATACACTATAATAAAAAAAGAAACATAATCTAAGTCTTAGATTCTTTTACAAATGCACTGGTATGTAAAATTATTAAAAAAGCGGCAGTTGAAAAAATGCGGGTAGTAAGCTACAAAAAAGCTCATAATCTGCCTCGAAATACCGAAAATATCGTAACTTTAACAGAATGAGGGTAAAATATCCAAAAAATAGGACACAGTTTTATCTACCTTCAGAAACTTTCAAAAATGAGGGTACTCCACATTCCCAGTGCATTGTATCTATCTTGTTCATTTCTTCTGCGTCTTGAGCCCATCTATAACGCTCTTGAGGTTATTTATCTGCGTATTGATATCTCCTATGGGCTGCTGTGAGCTAGCGCGCGCGTCCCGGGT
>CAJQZN010034896.1:0-10782 GCA_907164685.1 Colias eurytheme | reverse complement strand
CAACACGTTGGCCCAACACGTTGGCCCCATGTGTACTGCCGCTATTACAAGGTACGAAAAGCAAATGGCCCCATTTACATAAATGAGAAACATTTACCCTTTACAATAACAATAATCTTTGCTCATCTCACTGTTTTCAATAAAATTTAACGACTTTGTGATACCCTGATAATGCCATTTTACCTGGAGTTCGTAAAGCTGGTCTGTTTTATAATTAATAACATATGTATTTAATATGTTTTATTACATATGTTTTATTTGCATTTCAGTTGTTTATGGAGAAACTTCAACGGATCTACGAGTTACGAGTAATAATAATTCGTTTTTAATTCGGCGTACAGGTACTTATTATGCCAATAGTATTGGCATAAAGTTTATAGGTAGAGCTCATACAAATATAGCTCTAGTTACATCATAGATACCCCTCGACCAACGAGGCAATCGCCATATTAAATTATCTTTTATAAGTATGAATCTAAAATCTAAGCATGACGTTAAAGTTTCTGGAAATTATACCAATTTTAGATTCTACTGAACCCAAATGATTTAGTATACAGCTAGATAAATTTAAATATAGGCTAATTAACCAACCCGCTGCCCAATTTCGATCAATCTAATGCCACTTCATTGTTACGTGCATTAAGCTAAACAATATTATGCAAATGAAGTATATGATGCCAATGATGAACGCTTTCGGATTACTAGTGATTAACTGCCTAGATTATCATAGGTATATTCATAAATCAAATAGCTTATAAATTCATAATTAAGTTGTTATATGTTTTGTTGCTTTATGTAAATACTAGCTTTCCGCCCACGGCTTTACCCGCGTTTTCAAAGAAATACCCGCATAGTTCCCGTTCCCGTGGGATTTCGCGGGATAAAATCTATCCTATGTGTTAATCCAAGTTACTCTATATATGTGTGCTAAATTTCATTGTAATCGGTTCAGCAGTATTTGTGTGAAAGAGTATCAAACACACACATACACATCCATCCTCACAAACTTTCGCATTTATAATATTGGTAGGATAGGATGTAGGTACCTGGATACATAATATACTTTTTATAGATGTTAAATTTTAAAATTATACAAGCTTTAAAAAAGGGAAAAATAAAGATAATTTAAAATTAGAGAACACATATCTCTCAACATTTGCATTAAAACTACGTAAAGTCGCGTCATCGTATAATCCAAGATAAAATAAAAGATATCTTGGAGGCGGGACAATCCGCAATCTTATATTTTTATCTTATCTCACTTATGCAATATTTGACATGTTTTTTCCTCAAAGCAAATTTACATATCTATATGTATCATCAATGTTTTTGTGCGGATAGTCACGGTGATGTGAAAACACTTTGATTTGCAAATAATAGGAGCGGTCACATTGGCGATCTATAAAGATCCGATTTCAGGGACAACTAAACGAGGTAGAGCTGAGTAATGTCATGACTTTAAAAAATATGGTAACTAAATTTCAAACTTCCTAACGTTATGATTCCACTTTTTGACCCATTGAGCCCCGAACGGCCCGATCGGTCCACGACACAGTAGATTTTCTATTGTGTCTGTGATTCCGGGGCCTGAGTTATTAAGGATTAAAAATTATAACAACATAGGCGAAATAAATTCCGCGGTGGAAACTAAGATGTGTAGGTAATACAAGAGAATGAAAATACTGTCTTGTTTACAATAAATCTTTTAATTTTATTCTGCAGTGTTTAGTAGATATATCTGTGGTTGAGTACAGCCTTATTATTTCCGGTGACTATATATTTGTATTGATAAAAATAACTTATCAGTGATTCTTGTTCACGTTTTTATTTTAATAATGATTGATTCTTTTTTTTATCTTTGTTAAGTTAAGAATATATTTTCATACAAACATGATAAATAAAAATATTATATCGCATAACCGTGACTAATTGGGTTTTTGTAAATTATATGAGAAAATTATATACCTACTCTGTCTGTGTGTAAATTAATACTCAAAGGGCCGATTTTTCAATCGATGGTTAAAACTTATCCGCCCAATGAAGATAATATAAAAATGTCACCCGTAAAAAGTCAAATACGGCCAAAAAATACATTTTTGAAATGGTAGTTTAGTACGTTATTCGACGAATAAGTATTAACCAAGGATTGAAAAATCAGCCCTAATAAGCATTATTATTTACTTATGGAACTTCATTTCACATTACAATTAATTACAAATAAACTATTCGAATCTCCTTTCATTTATTCCTATATAGGTACATAGGTATGTATATAGGATTAGAGATCTGAATCTTTTGGTTGGTGGTGTACACTTGAGTAAGGAATATGGGTCTCATGGATATTGTAAAATTTTATTTATGTTGGAAGTCACGAAGGAAAGTAACTCATAAATAATATATCTAAGCTTTCTCAAGGGACAACACGCAGTTTCAATCGAATTATTCATTCAGAATTATTCAGAGACTACCTACCCGTAACTCAACGAAGATTCAAAATATCGTCCACATGCTCTACTTACGAATTACACTGTTTTTTTTTGCAAAATTGGTAAAAATAAGACTCTACTTACTTAATAGAGTTTACTTGATATTGACAAGGCGCAAGAACGATGATGATTTATCTCAAAATAATTCGCAGTTTTATCTCATTAGGCATTGTAGTACCTACTCTGAATATAGACATTAGGTACTTACTGTAGTTAACTATTTTTAAATTATTCTCAAAGTATATTTCATTGGTTAAATGTTGTGATCATAAATTAAACCTAATATTACAGTCACACTTATTCCTCAATGTTCACAATACGTACGCGGAAAAGTAAACAATCGTCATAAAAACTACTAACGACAGCGCAAACAACCAAATAAACCATAATATTGTAGGAAAAATGTTATTTTCTATTAAAACAGTTTTTATTGTGAGTCTGCATATGAATTTTACAGGCAATTCATAAACTACTGCTGTGACATATTATATTTGCTCCATTTCACTCGAAACGTGTTTTGAACATTTCTGATATGAATGCATTGCTTGCTCAGTATAGAGATTAGGAATATTTACGGCTTGAATATTAAATAAATAGCAATGTATTTCTAAATTCGTTGTATGAGAAATATATGTACTTACTTAGCTGATAATATAATTTAATTAATTTTGTAGCTGTATCATATGTCTGGCAATGTATCTACATTCCCAGATCTATCCAATAGGCAGACACAATTTCATGAGAATCGGTCCAGTTGTTTCGGAGGAGTATGGTAACTTACAATGTGGCAAGAGAATTATAGCTACCTATATATAGAAATTAAATAGTACAAACATACAATTTACCCAATATTTATTTGTTACAAATCCGATGAAAGTTTTTCACGTCTGATTGTGTCGCACAAATACCACAACTTCGTTTGGCACTGCACAAAAACGTTTGTTAATAAAATTTATCCTCATAAACTTATATATCAATATTATTCTAGTGTACGTCATGAATCATGATGCATTGGAGATCCGTATCTTATCAATAAAAAGCTGCTAAGTTAAATATATCCTCAGTTGTTTTTGGTTAGGTACCTACGCCTATTAAAAATAGAACCACAGAGTCTATGGTTCGTTTGTTACATGGTGTGGTATTTGTATGATTAGAAATCTATTAGCCAAGTACTACTAGTAATGTCTAGTAGTAATGTACTCTATATTTTATTTCTGAATTAATAGGTAAGTATATTTCATAATAAATTTGTATATGAAAGGTTATTTCAATGAATTTTGTTCAGAACTCGCAGTTTTTAATTATATTCTTACTTAATAGTTTTTATTGGATTGATATGATAATGAGAAATTTGGTTATTAAACAATAAGGTGAATGACATGTTTGGTATAAAAATCTATTAATCTAATAGGTAGGTAATTAATGTTAAAAATGACTAAAGCGTGACACATCAATTATACAACTAAGATATGATTAATAGATTATTAATTTATTTTACCTATATCATTTGATATCCATTTAAAGTAGATTTACCTGAAGCATTATAATTTTAATTGATCGAAAATTCCTTAATTTATATATCATAAAGTTCATATTCAACCGTTAACATTTTTATAAACTCTTCTTGTTTGTAAAAATAAATATACCGTAAAGAGTAAACAAACTGCAGGACCCACTAGAGACTAGGTACTTTCTTTGAGACGAAACAAATATTGCTGCGAAATATTCTGGAGACCTCTGACATTTAATTTTAGGCTTTCGTTTAATTTATTTTTATACTCATAGTATATTAGATAAATACCTATCGTACATGTATCAAAACGTACTTATAAGATAATTCATGTGATTAATGTAATGATTTTTATTTGCACAATAGAATTGATAATATAGTTATCTAATAATAGAAAATATATTTTTTTAACAGAAACTAAACCGCCTTCAAATTGTCAGAATTAGACAAACTTGAAACGGGACCAACCGGACCAGCACCAGCTTCCAGATAAAAAAGAATTATCAGAATCGGTTCACAAAGTCGGAAGTTCTGAGGAAACAAACTAAAAAAAAAAATTCAGTTGAATTGAGAATCTTCTTATTTTTTTAAGTCTATAAGGACATTTAAGTTTTAACACTATGCGGGGTAATTAACAACGGATATGTTGCAGTTTTTCAGAGAAGTAGTGATTAAGATGGGTTCGGAAGATAACAACAGGAAGGGTCGAACATGGGACCAGAGATCACACTTCGAACATTGCAAATACGTGATAATGATCATCTATTAGCTTTTGCTGGTGTATTTTCTAAAGGAATTAAATTTTAAATTAAGAAAAAACCTGAATTTGTGCAAAATAGATTGTATTTTTTGTGCCTTTTTATACAATAATTTAGGTCGTTGCGTTGCTATAAAATAAACGTATTCAGTGATTTTATCAGTTTGTATGCAACAACATCAGATAACGGTTTAAATATAAAGAATGACTATAAATAGATATTTTGCGGTGAGCCTGGTTTTGCAATGTATTTTTACAACAAACAAGATCATTAAGATGTAAGGTGCAGTTCTTTTTCTACTGATGTTTGTCCTTTTCCGTTCCTTCCTACCACTTTTTTTCAATTCATATAAAATAAATCTATTTTTATTTGCACCTTGGTTTTCTTGCACAGACTCTTTGTCCTACATATTTGGTAGTGTATTCAATAGTTGTTTTTAGGTACTCTATTAGATTTTAATCGATATTCACAAAACGACGGAAGGTTCTCGTAGCATTTTTTACCTGTCAAGCGTTTCCTTCGACGTGTCACTAGCCCTGGACAATTTCCTCTGCCTCAAGCTGCCATCCTCACTGGGTGACTTCTCTGGTGGTAATTTCAGCTCCTTCTCCTGTTTGCCAGCCTTGCTTGCTTCTTCGTTCTTTACCTTCACGGGCGACAGGCTGCCCGGCTTGTCATGCCGTTTCATCTCCATATTTCAGTGTTTGACCACATCCTGGCTGTTCACCTGGAACAATAATTAAATAACATTTTAATCATCTTCTGTATAAAGAACGTCTGTTAACATAAAAAACTGGGAAACAAGGAGTCTTAATTGCGTAGTCATCGTGTTATGACTCTTCTGATCTCTAAATAAATGCTGCTTATAAATAGAAAGAACTTGTCATTGTCATTTTTGGTTTTATGGCATTCAAATGCTTTATAAATATTAATTTATAAAGAATATAAAAAAAAATCGATCTCGAGGCGGGACTCGAACCCGCATCCTTTCACGCCAATCCGGGGCGGACGCCTGACCAACTTGTTTTTCTTTTCAAAAACAAAAGCACATATATAACTGTATAATTTAATTCAAATCTAGAGTTTTATTATGTACATGCTACAAGCTGGTATCTCATTCATTTATAATGCTCATTCAACTCTTATCTTAGCATTATATTAAAATGAAATTTTGAACATATTCAAGATGAACATATAAGCCGTAGGGTACTCATTTCCTCGAATAACCTCCGAGCAAGCGGCTAGTTATTAAATAGTAATTAAGATGATTACAGAACAACATTACAGAAGCATGATGTTTCTTTCAAGTAGCATAACCATCAAATGTATAATAGTGTAACTGGAAAAGATAAAAAACTCTTACTGATTTTAATAGAGCAAAGTATAAAATAAAAAATAAAAATAAATTCCGCTTCTATTCATTATTCTAGTGTAAATGCATAGATTTTTTTGACAACAAGCAATTAATATTCTGCATTTAAATAAATATTTTTATTGCGGATGAATCTATTATAGATACTTAAATTAAATCTGATAGATAACATAATAATTATAGATTGGACGAGCTTACAAAACTTTAGTAATTATCATTTTTAATCTGCGTGCTTTAGTTACCCAGTTGTTTTGCGAAAATTGTTGTAGAAGTATTCCACACAATATACACCCCTCATGTCAGCGATATTTAAAATTCACTCCCATTTATAGTCTACTCAGCGTTTTTCAAACGTTGATAAATTACAACAGAAGTGCTATTAGAATTTTGATGAAAATTACACGCAACGAATGAACACGACGTTAAAAATAATGTTTTAGAAAATTGGTAGTAACTTATACCCATATCATAAATTTTCCCTAAATAAAAAATAACCGAGTAAACAAATTAAAATTTTGTCAAATAAAAGATGGAAACAACAGCTGAAAATAACTTTTGGATGCATAATTTGAAATCAAAACTAGATCAGTTAAAAACATCGACTAATAATTCCTTCACAAATAGGTTTCAACCTGTCTGGATCGAGAGGTCGGATAAAATAATAAACACGGACAGATTGAAGTGTGAATTATTGAAACTTCGACGTTGTCAGCCCACATAGGGATTGAGATGGCACAGGGGCGTATCATGATATGAATTTGTTCGTTGCTTTTCTATTAAACAATTGTAGATATAGGTAGGATGAAAATTGTCTTAAATAGCATTCCTTTTAAAGGCATGCCTAGTCCGTTAAAATAGGAATTAGGTAAATATGTTTCGACGCAAGTACAGCCTGTGAGTTAAAATTGCATTTGCAATTGTCTCATTTGTTTTTAATTTTCAGTTTGTTATGCATGAAAGCTTTACCTTTCAAGTTGGTGTGAAGCGCGGTGTGAAAAATGTATGTTACATTTGTTTTGTTGATAGATTTTGAAGAATGAATTCATGTAAAAGGAGCTTTATAGTGGATATATGTCGTAGGGACACCTGATACATCGATAGATAAATAAGTATCTCTAATTGATAATCGAATTAAAAGGTACCTTACAAAGCAAAACTCTTTATGTTTTGTTTACCATATACCACCAACTACGCAACCACAGGCTGATATCGCAAAAAGGTTCCCATAAATTCGACTCTGGAATGGACACATTTGTTTTGCTGTATAAAATATGCAAATAGGAGGCCTCTTGGTAGCGTCACGGGCAACATATGGCAACTTTTACTGCCGAAAAACAAAACCGTTCATATAATATTATAATAGTATACGTACGGGTTTGTTTTACTACGTATTATGCAAGGTCGTTAAAACGATATGTCGCGGAGTTGAAATTAAAAAAGTATCGCGACCATGTTTTTATTGGTTCGCTTCACGCCCCATTGTTCCTGCAATATTGCTTTTAACATGGAAATCGAACGCCGTGTTTATTTACAATGGAAATCTATTCAGATTTACCGGGAATTGTAACGTTCCAAGTTCCAACGCGATATGGACATAAAAAAACAATTTTAAATGAGTTGTGCATTGTCATATGTGGACTTCATTATGACCTATATTTCAGCTCTTTTATTCGTACAATAGTGTTTGTGTTTTTTTTTTGTTTCAGGGAAATAGGTAAATAAAGCTCATAGTCTGTGAAAACTGTTTGTTATTATTTTATTCGTTTGAGTAACTTTACTACAAAGACGGCGGACGGGAGCAGCCAAGACGTACCTACTTAATTGAGTTTTTGTTTGTATAAAATAGTCTGTCAAACATTGTTATGCATTGTATAATCGTATGGCTTCATAGTTCATAGATAGAGTTTATATTATCTTGTTTAACACAGTAAACTACTTTATAGGCGATGTCTACAGCAATGGCCGTACTAAAGTTTCTTAACTAAGTCCTTTCATTGAAGTGCTCGGTTAACTCTATTTACTGTCCTTGGTTTGAATAACATTCACAATAACTTGGTGTTAACGTTAGGGATTGTCTAGTTAGAATTATTAATACTTTGGAGTATTAGATCTTGTAATTCGATAATACGGTTATGGAATCTTGGAAAGGTCTTTTCAGAGAAATGGTTGGAATTTAATGAAATTCTATTTTGAAATTAACAAAGGATTTTAAATATTTATTAGAATTATTTTAGAGATTTTATCATAGTTATTATTTCATTCATATAATTAATGGATGATTAAATAATAACTTAATTTTTTCCTTACACGGATGATGTTTTAGATAAGGTATATGACGTGTTCCATCATCTACACCTTATATTACACAAAATAATTTATTCTCTTTTAATTATAACATATTATAGTTATTATCATCATAATATTTAACAAAATTATCAGCGGATGGTATTCTCATGAAAATGTAAAGTAGACGTACATGCAAAAGTTTAGTGACGTTAACATGAGCGCTTTTGAGAGGATGTCAGTCAAGTTGACTACTGCACCACACCAATTCACTGTTCTGAAGTTTATCATCCGTAAAACGTTATTTGCCTTCGTATTTAGATATGTACTTGTATAAGATATAAGAAGCATTAGATAATAATTATAAATAAATGAATTTGAAACTTCTATGGAATCAAGAGAGATTTTTTGAGCATTTTAAGGAATTTTATCATCTTTGTTGCTACAAAGAACTTTTGAATTTTTAATTAAGTAGATAATAAACTAGTTAAGAATCTTACTTATGTAACTAAGGCAATAAATTATATGCACGAATATGATGCCAACACTTAAAGCAATTTAATTGATAAAGACATAGATTTTGGTATCGAAAAAGGAAACAATGCGATCTCAAAATGGTTACATCAACATATGATAGAAAAAGGGTCAACGTTGTTTTTCAGCGGCTTCTATTCAAGTATGAATAAAATTGGATGATGAAAAAGGGTTGGGTTTGAAATATAGAATTCTCGGTTTTACACTTTACGTGAAAAATTGTAGGTACACCACGAAATATAAATAGGCTGGGGCTTTATTTTGTCAGGTAAGTGCGTGCATAAATCCATGTCAAAGCATTTTGAACGTTCATTCCTTTAAAATAAGTCGCTTTGCATATTACGGCACTTATTACAATTTATTCAACACACTTACATAAAGTGGAAGTAAGAATATTTGAAAAGGTTTAATAACGAGGTAAAATAAATGGGTCGCTGCTTGACCTGTAGCTCATTCAGCACCTAGTTTCATTGTTTAACTATTTTATAGGTGCCACAAGTTAATGACATCCGAGCCTTGTTGCTGCGTCACTTTATGGACCTTTTATCATTTGCTTTTTATCTACGTGAGAACCATTAATATTTAATACACGAAGTTCGTTAAAGCCGAAGCGAAAAGAAAGTTGTCAAAATAAGGTAATGCGTTCCTTGGGATTTGGGATAATTAATTACTGCGACACTTTTAAGAATGTTTCTTTACTTTTTTGTGCGGACGATATTACGTTTTTGAATGCTTCTAAAATCCTATTAACGTATATTCCTTCTATCATAGTGTATGGCCAAAATTACAAAAAGGCTGGAGATTAAAACTACTGTTCAGATTAATTACAATAGTATTTGTAAAATAAATTTGTATATTCTCTATAACAAACTCAAAACTCAAACAAACTCAAACATTTATTTATTCAATTAGACTTCTTCTAGAAGCACTTTTGAAACGTCATTAAGTACATGTTTTTAACATTACCACCGATTCGGAAAGCAGTATCTACGGAGAAGAATCGGCAAGAAACTCCATAGTTGCTCTTTTAAATCATGTCAGATTTACAATTTTACAAATTACATAATATGTAATATCATAATATATTATCATAATATACCAAAGAACTGTCCTGTGGTTTTTACGCGACAACCCTCCATGGGTTTTTATCTTCCATATATTCCTTAATACTGTAATAGGCTCTCTTGACAAGTACATTTTTTATATAAGATTTAAATGTAGAACTATTAAACTCTTTAATATTATGAGGAATTCTGTTGTAAAAGCGTATACCTTGGCCCATAAATGAATTTTTAACTTTAGCTAGCCGGAATAATGGCATTTCAATTTTATTTCTGTTTCTTGTGTCATAACAATGTCTATCTCCTACTTTTGTGTGTAAGTAAGCGTTATTATGTACATATAAAATATTATTAAATATATACTGCGACGGTACAGTAAGGATACCAGTATTCTTAAAGAGATCTCTTAGTGAGTCTCGAGCACGCAAATTATATACAGAGCGTATGGCTCTTTTCTGTAATATGAATATAGTTTCTATATCTGCAGCCCTGCCCCATAGCAGGATTCCATAGGACATTATGCTGTGAAAGTAGCTAAAGTAAACCAATCTAGCCGTTTCTTCATCGGTGAGATGCCTTATTCTTCTAACTGCATATGCAGCTGAGCTGAGCTTAGCAGCGGTGGTGGCAACATGGGCCCCCCATTGAAGCTTCTCATCTAATGTCAAACCAAGAAAAACAGTCGATTCCACAGGGTATAATACCTCCCCGTTTAAAATAATATTCCTTTGCACCTTTTTTACATTTGGGAGGATAAATTCTACACAATTTGTTTTTT
>CAJQZN010034886.1:0-11914 GCA_907164685.1 Colias eurytheme | reverse complement strand
TACTTTTTATTATAACGAAGTAATATAATATTTCACCTTCTATATTTGTAATCGTTTCTTGTAAAATGCAAAAACAATCATTTATGATAGCATTATACCGCCAAACTTCCTTGAACTGTACCGCACTGATCCGAGTAAAGACGGACAGGTGCACAAGCAATTCATCGGTTTTTTCATGCCACACCGGACCGTAAAAAATCGGAATGCCGGACAGTAAAATTCCTTGTAGTGCACAAGCGCCCTAAGGAGTCGATAATCATGACTTTGGTCTCAAAGTAAACTTTACATGACTATGCGTATAAATCATGGAAGCCTTCATTTTAAACTAATTTCCTAGAACAGAAACGCATTTCAATATGGTTGGGTTATAGCTCGAAACGTCATGTCGATTTGAGTGACATTTTTTTTGTTGATTTGTTGATCGTTGCATTGCTTCGTTTATCTTATAGTTAACATTATAATATTTTTCTGATGAATTTTGCTGTGGCTACCGGTTCTTGATATTTCTACAACAATCTTCCCGACCCTGGCTTGTTATAACGGATTTGAAACTGCTACATTGTGTTTTTTTTCCTAAACAATTAATTTTTGATATAATAATATTGAAATACAACTTAATTCAATTATATTATGTTCTCAAAAACATAAATTATGCGTATAATGTAACAAGTCACACGTCTTTCCCTGTACTTTACTTTGAGGCCGTACTTTTCTAAGGAAAGTCAAGCAATTGTCTCTGAAATTAAATATGTTGAAAGTAAACTTCGGTCATACAAAGTTTACTTTGTGAAGACTCTTTTGCGGTAAAGTAAAGTCACGACTGTGAATCTGGGCCTGAGAATCGGCCAACATCTATTTTTCATATTATGTACCACGGGCGAAGCCGCGGCCGGGGCGGACCGCTAGTTATATTATATCTTTAAAGCTGTTTATAAGAGAACGTAGATGAAATAGAGTTTGGGTTTTAGTCTTGATAGAAAATTGGGAACTTACATGTTTTTCTTAGTTATAAACTATTTTCGTGGACTGATTGGCTTTGCGGCCAAACACTTATGAAAAATACCGGCCAAGTGCGAGTCGGACTCGCGCACCGAGGGTTCCGTATGTGGTGTAACTAAAATTTTATGGTTTTCGTAATTTTTCCTTTAGGTATCTATGCTATAAGACGTTGCTTCGTACCAAATTTCAAGATTCTGAGTTCACGGGAAGCACCCTGTAGGTTTTGATTCCCTTGCAAGTGTCGAAAATTTGCGGCATAAACGGCTGTATCTTTTGATTGCGTTGGCTTAGAAATTTGATTTTTTCACACCTTCAAGGGACAGTAGACTTGAGTAATTGATATAAATTTCAGCTTCATACCTCCACGCGTTCCTGAGAAAAAGGGTCTTGACAGACGGACGGATGGACGGACGGACGGACAGACGGACAACAAAGTGATCCTATAAGGGTTCCGTTTTTTCCTTTTGAGGTACGGAACTCTAAAAAGGATAAGTGTAAGTACATATATGTAGGTATGATAGTACACCTTATAATTATATATTTAATCGAAAACAATATTCACACAGTTTTGCACGCGTAGTATGAACTTGGATAGTAGTCTCTGCTGTATTAGGTGAATAAAATACATAATGATATTTTATAGGTAGATTTTATTATTACGAATACAGACATTAATTATGTAGTGCTTAAATAATAAAACATTTTCATGTAAACATATTATATACTAGAGGTCCGCCCCGGCTTCGCCCGTGGTACATATTATTTCGCAATAAAAGGTAGCCTATGTCCTTTCTCGGGTATCAAAATATCTTCATACCAAATTTCATGCAAATTGGGTCAGTAGTTTAGGCGTGATTGAGTAACAGACAGACAGACAGAGTTATAGGTAAACCAGAATCTGATGGCAATTAGGGAAATCAAAATTTTGAGTGTGCAACCCTAGGGAAAATGGACTGAACGATCTTGATACTGCTTATTTTTTATTTTGTCCTCAATATCATTACTCACATTACATAAGTGGACAATACTGTACTTAATAATGAGATATCCACATAATATTATGTAGGTACATACTTACATGTATAATATACAATTATACATATTACTTTTATACAGGTATAAATACATATTATTATTTACACATACCTTGCTTGCACATGCTTATAATTTTTTATAAAATAAAATAAAATTATATTTATTTTCGTAAGTATTAACAGACACACATTATAAAATTGACTTGGACAGCTTGGACTTGACGAATAGCCGTATTGGAAACTCCTGTAATAAGTTTTCATAAAATTATATTCTAATCAACAAACAATATTATAGTTACCTACATATAATATTTTTTTATTTATAGTATCAAAACGGGTAAGTCCAATTTACCAATAAAATCTTCAAAATTGAAAATTGTGATTTGTTTGACCCTTCTTCATCGAATGTTTTTCTATACAAATTATAAACAACACCTCTTGATTGTGATAGCAGCGGCTTTTTCGACATTTTCGAAGATTTTTTAGACAAAATCCTAAAAAATATTCATCAACTGCAAAAAAGACAAATAATTTGACATCCAATTTGATAGTTGTCAAATAAGTTGCCACATAAAAATCTTTTATTTCTTAAATATAAATATGCCATCAGATTCTGGTAGACCTATACTTTCGCATTTATAATATTAGTATGGATTATATACTCTGTACAAAAAAATAACCGTTATTAATTTTAAATTAGAAAATGATGTAGCATATAAATAATACGATAATTTCGCACTCAGCTCTCAAGCACTGCTGGTGTAGTGGTATCATGCAAGATTCCCATTCTTGCGACCCGGGTTCGATTCCCGGGCAGTGCATACATTTTTTATTTCAACTTTTGTTTCTTATAAATTTTTAATAATTTTACCACTTTATTACGGTGTTTTTCTTTTAATTTTTGTTAATGTAACTCTTGCTCTAGCCTATAGGTATGATATTTTACGACTCTTTTTATTTAACACTAGCGGTCCGCCCCGGCTTCGCCCGTGGTACATATTTACGTTTTCTCTACATAAAAACCATCCTCGTACTTCAAGGAATATAATAAAAAAAGAATTATCGAAATCGGTTGAGCCGTTCTCGAGTTATGCGCTTACCAACACATTTTGCGATTCATTTTTATATATAAGAAGATAAATCAGATTGCTCAGTAGTTTTGAACAATATTAACACAAATAGGCACAAATCGAACCTGAGCAATATAGGTACCTACATATATTTTAATGATAATATCCCTCTACATAATATTTTCAGCATTAATACCTGTATATTTTTCACCATACCATAAGTGCCTTACCGAGCTTTATTCCCTTCAAAAATATGTTCTTTTCTTCGACACATCCGCACAAACCTTTGTATAAGAGGATTCCGAGTGCCCTCTGAAGGTCCTCCCTTGGAAATATCATTTCCTGAACGACCCAGATACTGTACTCGCTTTCGAGTCTCGAGAGATTAATTATTTTTCGCCTGTGCTTGTTAAAAATATACTCTGAACGGTTTCTTTTTTGTTGTTTATTGCTATATCTCTGAACTTTTTTTTTTCGTCGCAGAACCATAACTATTATCTAATCTGTGACCATAGGCACCACAATATCTTAAATGTAAAATATAATAAAGGTAATGTAAGATTAGGTGAGTAAAAAAACCTGTACTTTAATTTATATTTTGTTATGTAACTGATGATAATAATTATGCTCATACCATATATGAGCATAATAATTATTATCATTAGTTACACCCATGTTACACCAGAAAAAGATCCTACAGTCACAAATCAAAATGTCTCAATCAAGTCTCAATATGTAACAATGTAGCAGGAATGTATAATAATAATATATAATATTATATAATGTATAATATATAATTATATCATACCACAGTATAAAATAATATCAGGAAATTCCACAGTACCATAATCTCGGAGATGCACCATGAAATGAAACGCCTTCGTAACCTGACAGGATAATATTAAAACACGACCATGACAAATAGTAGCGAGGAATGTGATTATGTGTGGTGATATTCATCTTTTTAAATAAAACATGGAATATTTTGAGAAGTTATCATTTTTTCCTTATGCTTTTTGCTTTTTGGTAAGTATGCTTCTTTGTTGAGGCGTAAGGCCTGCAAAATATAGCAAAATATGCGTATGGGCGGTGTTTTTTAAGCTCTATTATATTTAAGTAATACTATTTTATTGCAGAAGGTTTTATTAGTTTTATTATCAACAACTTTCTCAAATAATTCTCCGAAGGGTGTGCGAAGTCTTTTCCTTCTACGGATTATTTAAAGAAACAACTCGACAGAAAAATCTTATGCTTCTAATTCCACTCCTAACAAGTGTTTGCTACTAGTTAGTCTATAATTCAGAGTAAAAATTCATCCTGAGTGTTCAACTAGCACTTTGTATTAATGCAAGTTTTGAATGCATGCTCCGAGGTACAATAGTAAAGTGAAAAAAGTAAATTACATCCAATCTTGTTCGTAGCTTGGAAACCATTTTAATGAGACGAAATTGAGGTCTCATGAATTTTCATTGCGTCCTGCGCGGAATATTCAAGCGCAAAGTTTATCTAACGTTATATGTTTATGGCAAAATTTCATTTTGCGACTTTTAAGTTTTAATACATTGCATGTTATTCAATCGTTTATCGTACCTTTAAATTAACAGTAACAACTGATTAAGACTAATAGTTGTTATCTTTCATTGTTTCAGAAATCAAAATTCAAAAAATACTAACAACTAAAAACAATCGACTTGCCTCAGGAGAGGTTTATATCCGCTGGCAGCGGACAAATAGAGATTTCTGGGAAAGACATATTTAGATAGGTATGGGATTAATTTTCGCCAAAAAATTGATCGTCATCTCTACTGTCGCAATGAATATTTATATCTTTTATGTTAATTTTACAATGGACATCTACATCTACATAGATGTCTTCCGGATGTCCGGAAAAGAACATATGATCATAAACTCCCTCGTTCAATTATTTGGTCAATTCATTAAACTAAGTAGTCACCATAGATGTCACACACATATCCGAACATCAACTCGACAATCACATTCATTCATTTTCGTGAGTAAAGTAAAACACAATTATAAGGTAAAAGCTTTATTCAAAATTTGGTATCGACCGCTTGCACTCATCAAATCTCTTCAACCATCGCCGCCCATTGGCGGACATGTTCAGCGGCTTGTGACAACTGTAGCCACCGTTGCCGTTCACCATCATGAAGTCGAAGCAGTTGGTGACGCCGTCTTTGTTGCAATCCTGGAAAAATAACATTTTAGTATAGTATAGTAACATTTAAGTAGTGATAAGGTTTTAAGGTAAGGACGTCGTTACCTCCCAGAACTTTTTCTGTGTGTCCAATTTAATTTTTGTTTAGTTCTGACAACTTGAAGGCGGATGACAAATTTAATAATTATTTCGTATACGTTTGTGTAAAGTGAGAATTAAATAGATTTGTAGTTTGTAGACCCTGTAGGTATATCCATACATAAGTAGTAGGTAGGTACTGTAAAAATTAAGAAACTTTTTTTCGAGCTATCCAAAGAAATCATTTCCTCTTCTAGACCAGATAATTCTGCTAATAGCGTCACATTTGATTTGCAAAGTGGTTAAGGTTAAATATCGGGCAGATAAGCTGATTATCAGCTGTTAAACTAGGTATATACTGGAACCTGTTAGACCTATTGAATTGGTTTTTGTTTCATTTTTACGACATGTGATAAAAAAATTGAAATTTGATCTGCTTTGTTTCAATTCTCTTTGTGCTGTTAGACGTAATAATAATAAACAAAAAATGACACAGGTAGGTATAAATTCATTATTAAACAAAATATTTTCAGAAGTTTTGGCTACATCTTCTTTATAAAATTCTCGTGTCACAATGTTAGTCTGCATACTCCTCCGAAACGGGTGGACCGATTCTCATGAAATTTTCTGTGCATATCGGGTAAGTCTGAGAATCGGCCAACATCTATTTTTCATATGTACCACGGGCGAAGCCGGGGCGGACCGCTAGTACATACATATAGGTATAAATCTTATCATCAACATATTAAGTATATCATCGAGGAAAAATATCTTCAGCTTTGATATTATAAAACATTAAATTATAATAATGAAAATCTATACACAATACATACATAATACAAATTAAACAATAAACCTTTAGGCACAATAAACACAGTCTGGTTGTGGAACGTGTGACTGACCTGACCGAACTTCGACAGATATCCTGAAATAATCCGCTTCGAGCAGGTGAAGTCACGCGCGCAGTCTTCCCAGGCTGAAATTTTAATATAATTCATTATTATTTTGAAATGAATTAATTGCAGAAAAATCATATTTCATTCGAAGTTCATGAGATTAGCGCGTACAAACAAACAAACTCTTCAGCTTTATAATATTAGTATAGATTAATTGTTCGGTGCAATGACCACCGAACAGCCTAGTCAGCAATACTAGGTATCGCGGGCGGCGTTTAACATAAATTAATTCCGTCCACGAAATAACATATTAGCGTCGCGACGCATAACATTAACATTAAACATATATAACATAACATAACATATATTTAACATAGTAATTAACATATAATATAACAATTATTAACGATAGCATTAACAAATAGGTATAACAGTGTTTTGTAACAAACAAGTACAACAGTGATTTTAGTAATAAATTAATTAGTACATTTTAGTTTGATTTTATAACAAATCCCTCCACGCAGCCCACCACTGGGTGTATCGCCCTACACTTACTCACCATGATTCCGCTCCGGGTCATCATCAGGTAGGGTCACCTTGCCAGCGTCAACCCAATACACCCTGGATATATTAAAGGGCCCACAGTACCCCCCTGTGCACTCGTGGGAGGTATCGCAGTTTGTGGATACGTAGCAGAGGCAGTTGAAGCATTCCTGCGATAGGTTTGATAGGTAAACCCCTGGAAAAGGATAGTGGATTTAGTTTCTTTTATTACGACAAATTATAATTTTAAAATAATAAATTTTAGAGTTTTTTAAATGTGACAAATTATAAGTTAATTTCTGAAAATGTTTCGTTATTTTGGAGATTCTGGGATAACATCATAAAAATAGTTTTGGCTTTTTCGTTCGTAGAGCACGCTCTAATGTTTTGCATTACCTATGAGTTGTAAAAATTAGGGAAAATTAATAAAAATTAATACGTATGGAGTCCATTCGTACGTACGTATTATAACACTAGCTTCCGCCCGCGACTCCGTCCGCGCGGATGTCGGTCTTCGCGTGGATGGTTTATTTCTCCATTTTGAGTAACTCTGACAGTAACATCTTATAAATATCTATTGGACTCAAATACGGCTAGGCCTATAATAATACCCAACGTGTGTTCGCTGTTCTACAGAACAACGTCTATGGATAAAACTGAAAAATTAAGATTATTTTTTTTTCTTCGTATTTTTTCAGAATAAAAAGTATCCTATTTTACGCCCAGGATAATAAGGTATAATTATACCAAGTTTCATCGAAATCGAACCGTTAGTTTTCACGTGATGTCTTCACATACAGACAGACAGACAGACAGACAGACAGACAAAAATTTTTTTAATCACATATTTGGGTTAGGTATCGATCCAGTAACACCCTCTGCTATTTATTTTTTCAATATTTTCAATGTACAGAATTGACCCTTCTACAGATTTATTATATGTATAGATAGTAGGTATAATACGTGTGAGTTAGTAGTTAGTACTCATTCAAATAAATTTGTGTTTATTTAGTAGTTCTGAAAATAGGTCAATATCTTATTTTATATACTCTACATCTTGTTCAGCCGGATCAAGTATCAACTTGTATATTATATTCAACTATAAGCTTTCCGCCCGCGGCTTCGCCCGCGTTTTCAAAGAAAATCCCGTTCCCGTAGGATTTCCGGAATAAAACCTATCCTATGTCCTTTCTCGGGTATCAAAATATCTCTATACCAAATTTCATGCAAATTGGTTCAGTAGTTAGGCGTGATTGAGTAACAGACAGACAGACAGAGTTACTTTCGCATTTATAATATTAGTATGGATTAAACCAGGAAAATCATGAAAAAAAAAAGATCATCATTATGGGTAAGTATTATAAAGAGGAAATATTAAATCTATACATATAATAAATCTGTAGAAGGGTCAATTCTGTACATTGAAAATATTGAAAAAATAAATAGCAGGGGGTGTTACTGGATCGATACCAAACCCAAATATGTGATTAAAAAAATTTTTGTCTGTCTGTCTGTCTGTCTGTCTGTCTGTCTGTCTGTATGTGAAGACATCACGTGTAAACTAACGGTTCGATTTCGATGAAACTTGGTATAGTTATACCTTATTATCCTGGGCGTAAAATAGGATACTTTTTATCCTGGAAAAATACGTAGAAAAAAAATTAATCTTAATTTTTCAGTTTTATCCATAGACGTTGTTCTGTAGAACCGCGAACACACGTTGCGTATTATTATAGGCCTAGCCTAGCCTAGCCTAGGTACTCAAAATGGAGAAATAAACCATCCACGCGAAGACCGACATCCGCGCGGACGGAGTCGCGGGCGGAAGCTAGTATAACATAATAATGTGTACCTAATGGCGCATATTGCATTAAATGATTCATACAAATTATAAAGGTATGAAGAGTAATAAAACATTATTGTTGGTTATGTGGATCGATTAACCGACTTTAAAAATTGTGCTTTTGTCCTATATTTCACATTTTTTTTTAAATATCATGGTGCCGGTTTATTAAAGTTGCATAGGTACGTACCGTACGTTTTTATGTTCAAAAGTCCCACGTTAACTCCTGTCTAATTGAAAATAGTGATTTGTCTTTAATTTGTAGTAAGTATTATTGTAGTAGTATATATTAATTGAAATGAAATAAAATAAAAAGTGAACCAAGAAAATTATGGAGGTCGTAATCGATAATATTATAATTATACCTATTTCTGGGATATGAATTTGTTTCTAAAACATTATATCGCGAATCAAACAAAAACGTTACATTAACTTAACATATAATCAGATATAAAAAAGAACTTACCTGTTGAACCGGTCAAAAATGAAAATAAAACGGTCCAACCGAATATTAATATTGCTTTCCTTAACATAATGTGAGCAGCAAGACACAATTTGTATCTGTAAACCAAAAAATTAAATAACATATTATCTACTAGCTTACCGTCCGCGGCTTCGCCCGCTTTGTCTAAAACCTAATAAATTATATAGGTACTAAAACATTCCTCTTGAACCTTCCTCCTTCTCTATTTATTAAAAAAACCGCATCAAAAGCCGTTGCGAAGTTTTAAAGATTTAAGCATACAAAGGGACATAGGGAAATAGGGACAGAGAAAGCGACTTTGTTTTATACTAGGTATGTAGTTATTCTTAATAATTGAAGAAGCGCTCAATGTTTGCAATAATTTGTCGCTTATAAACTAGCTTTCCGCCCTCGGCTTTGCGCGCGTAGTCAAAGAAAAACCGGCATAGTTGATAGTTCCCGTTCCCGTGGGATTTCTAGGATAAAATTTGATTAAATGAAATTGATTAAACGTAGACCGTACATATTTTCTTTCTTTCAAAATCTATTTTATCTACGTTCTTTCTCAAGTCTCACGCTATCTCTACCAAATTTTATCCACATCGGTTCAGCTGGGTTGAGGAGTGAAGAAGAGACAGATAGAGTTAATTTCGAATTTATAATATTATTTAGGATTGTTATCAGTTTCTACAACAGTAATAAAAAATATGTAATTTATTTCCTACTTAATCCCTCTTATCTCAAGTTTATTATGTCAATAAACTAGGCTGTATAAATTAATTAAATATGACAGATTGAGTTTCAAAGACATCAATATCAAAACATGATAGTGGATTGGATAAAACTATTGAGTTTAGATCGAAATTTTGAGATGATGTTTATAACATACTAGCGGTCCGCCCCGGCTTCGCCCGTGGTACATATTTCGCAATAAAAGGTAGCCTATGTTCTTTCTCAGGGTCTAAAGATTGTCTGTGCCAAATTTCATCAAAATCGGTCCGGTAGTTTATGCGTGAAAACCATACATACATAATTACATAATTACAAACCTTTTCTCTTTATAATATAGTATAGAAAATAGATCAAACTTCAGTCAGTCTAAAAAATTATTTAGCTTACCTCAATCCACAAACAACGAACCGCAGTAAAATAGCAACTAATATTGAATCTACTAGTCTTTTACAGTTTCATTGAATTATATTTACATAGACAAATCATATCAGCATTTTTATTAGACCAAAATGTTTCTGTCTCTACCGGGAATCAAATGGTACGGGAGCCAGGTGCAAATTTGGTTAATTATTTCCTCTCAAGAGATAATTCGTCAGACGCCTCAGAGTATAGTATAATATGTGATAGTATTATAAAGCCTCGTGAACGTCAGCTGGCGCTCGGTTGGGGGGGTGAGCGGTTGTAGCCTCCCACGCACGTAGGAAAAAAATACATTCATTCATTCATTTCCTCTCAGCTAAAAATTTGTCAAATTGTAGCTAACCCAATATCTCAACGAAAAAAAATAATCAGCTGGTTACAACATGGTGTATTATACGTCAGCTGGTGTCTCGAGCATGAAAGTTAAATTTAAAGAAAAATTTATTTTCCGTGATTTCCTCTCAAACAAAAATTTACCTGATGATAGCTTATATGTAACTGTGGATAAATATATAGGTCAGCTGGCTGTATCTTAAAAAAACCGTATCAGCTGACGAAAAACCGTCAGCTGATACGGGAGGCTACAACCGCTCTTCCCCCCAACCGAGCTCCAGCTGACGTTCACGAGGCTTCATAATACTATATTACCGCTTGAGAGGAACTTGGTCATAAAATCTGTTCCTGGCTCCCGTACCAAAACCAAGGTTTTACCGATCGCTAACCAATATAGATAGATAGATAGATAGATAACTCGTTTATTCATAGAACACAAAAAATATAGGTACATAATATAAACACAAAACATAAAACCAATTAACAGAAACAAAACACACGGATACATTTAATGTGCACAGTGTTCTACAAACAGGCCTTGGCTCAGCATGAATGTCGGGATTGAAAAACCCCGACGCTGATATTCTGCCAAAGCCTCTAGAGGGCAGAAAAATAAATAAACTTAAATAAATAAACAATTAATAAATAAAGTTAACCTAACCTAACTAACCTAAATATACTAAATAAGTAGGTTTTAGGTATACAATAGGTAATGCGTATGTCATAAATGTTATATCATTGTGAAGTCAAGCATGTATTAAAGTATGTATGCAATATAATGCATGGCTAAGCAATTTTGCGATGGTATGATCTCTAAGGTAAATCAATCTATACTAATATTATAAAGCTGAAGAGTTTATTTGCTTGAACGCGCTAATCTCAGGAACCATCGATCCGATTTGAAAAATTATTAAATTCTTAGATAGACCATTTCAAATCATATATAATCACGCAAAGACCAATAGGAGCAAAGTAATGCGGATAAACCGCGAGGCACAGCTAGTAACCTATATAATATATCCCACCAAAAACATTTTCATGTAAAATGTTGCCAAGACTAGCCCATATGACTCGCACTGTCAAAAAGTTATCAGATCTCATGTAGAGCCAAGCTTCTAACACTACACGCCCTAACTCTACAAGGCCTAACTTCACAAACTCCACACCTTAGTCAAAATATGTGGCTTGGCCGTTCGTTACTACAAGAACTATTGTATAACACAAAAGTAATGAACAGTGAATTAATTTTTCACCTTACACCGATGTGAATGTAGCGAAATGGCCAAGCCACATATTTTGACTAAGGTGTAGAGTTTGTGAAGTTAGG
>CAJQZN010034880.1:0-13977 GCA_907164685.1 Colias eurytheme | reverse complement strand
ATCCGTCTTACGCTTTTTCGATCAGGTCACGTGTCCTGACGCGAGTTTAAGATTTTATACCCATTACAGAAAAAGTGCTCAACGCCGCTAAAGAAGTTTTCACTTCAAAAATAATAAATGTATCGCGTAATTATTTACCTGTACTTGGTAGCCGTTCTCGTCGGCCGTGTACGCGAATTGCACCACCTCACCCTCGGGGGTTTTCCATTGCGCCGAGCCTTGCACTATTTGGGATGGGTTCTCCTGTGAAATCGGAAAATCTTATATATAAAATTCTCGTGTCACAATGTTAGTCTGCATACTCCTCCGAAACGGGTGGACCGATTCTCATGAAATTTTAAGGGTAAGTCTGAGAATCGGCCAACATCTATTTTTCATATGTACCACGGGCGAAGCCGGGGCGGACCGCTAGTAAGAATATAAATAAGTGATCATATAATAAAATCGAAGGAAAGTTAAAACTGTACATTGAATATTTTTTTTAAATACTTGGGGCGTGATATACCATCGATATCGAAGCCAAAAATATAGTTTTAGAATGTCCGGGCTAAACTAAAAAAATGCTGCATGGATTTATTTAAAATTTTGCATGTATATTACAAAAAAAACAGGTCGGGCAACATTTTATTTCATTCCTCATCGAAATCCTGCTTCAGGGTCTTAGCATTCCCTTTGCTTAGTTATGAATAATTACGGCTTGTGGGTTGTCCAATGCGCCCTTAGCTTGCGCAGATATAATATTATCAGTCTCCTCCACCCCCTAATAATGCCCCTCTACTCCCACATCGAAATCCTGCCTCAGGATCTTGCCATCTTGCTTTCCTGACTTTATTATTCTTATTTGAATGGTTTAGTAAATGGTTTTGAATACTTACGGCTTGTGGGTTGTTCAATGCGCCCTTAGCTTGCGCAGATATCCCATTATCAGTTTCAATCGCCCACTGGTATTGCCCCTCTACTCCCACATCGAAATTTTGATTCAAAATGTTAGCGTTACGCTCGTGGCCGACGATGTGGGACACGTCGGCGGCAGCGAAGGCCACTAGGCAAGAGATGAGCAGGAGTTTCTGGGGATTAAAAGAATCGTTATTTCTTGCATTATATTTTATATTTATATTTATTTGGCACACCAACATTTGACATTCATACAATAAACATTATAAATTTATTAATATTATGCATTTATCAATAACAGGTGTACCACAGCATTCACAACAGCGTTGCGTTTATATTTCTGGGGATTGAAAGAATCGTTATTTCTTGCGTTTAATGTTTCTGGGGATTGAATGAATCGTTATTTCTGGTGTTTAAATTCCTGGGGATTGAAAAAATCGTCGTCGAGATTTTTTTATAAATAACGCGAATGGGATTGTTATTTAATGTGTTTAACAAGTTTTGAAATTAAAGAACTTGAAAGTCGATCTATACAATTTCAATTCAAGTTTAAAACATAGGTATAAATAGTATAAGGCTTTTGGTATTTCCGGAAGTAACGAGATGGTTGTTTCTAGCGTTTAACGAGAGCATACGTTTACATTAGTCTTTCGGAATTTCTAGAAGTAATACATGGTTATTGCTTCTCAATTATTTTTAGCCTGCCTTTAGAAAAATGTCGTTCTTGTAAGGAAGGCTTCGTTTAATAAAGTCCGTTTCTATATCTAGCGATAACTAGCCATAGTGGAAAGCGATTGTTTATAAGTTGAAAGCTTTTTATCACGCTTTTATTAACTGTATGTTTGTATGTAACCGCCTCCTTTTGACTCGATTTTGACCCACTTTAAACGGACAGATTCAATTCAAACTTAAGCTATAATTACGATAATATCATGAGTTTAAGCGTATTTTTTAGTTTTGTAAAACCATATAGGTAATTATAATCTTCTTATATATAAAAATGAATCGCAAAATGTGTTGGTAAGCGCATAACTCGAGAACGGCTGAACCGATTTCGATAATTCTTTTTTTATTATATTCCTTGAAGTACGAGGATGGTTCTTATGTAGAGAAAACGTAAATATTATCTACCACGGGCGAAGCCGGGGCGGACCGCTAGTTACCTATATAATTAGTAATGATCCTTCAACACCCGAATAATTTAACTTAACTTTGCCATATCGATGTTTATGTCGTAAATATATATTTTCCAATACCGTTCACCCAAAGGTCACCATGTACGGTGCCCCGGGCGGTCGACCTCTCGCTTCCTTTGAGATGAGCGGGCGTAATGGTTGATGCAATAGTGTTTAAGTGTATAAGTAGTGTTGATGGTAATTTGGGTGTGTGTGTGTGTGGAGCGGAAAGCGATTTTTCGTTAGTTTGGATAATCTATACTAATATTATGAAGAGTAGAGGTTTGTAATTATGTATGTATGTATTGTTTTCACGCATAAACTACTGGACCGATTTCAAAAATTCTTTCACCATTAGAAAGCTGCATCTTCACTGAGCAACATAGGCTATATTGCATTTTCAAAAAAATAAGAGATCCTTACCAGAAATGCAATAATGTAAATGTAACCCAAGGTGTAAAAAATTCCTTAATAAAAATTCTGTCATCGAGTGCACTGCGCAATCTATTCCTAGTATTCTAGTACGAGGAATACTTATGACAAAAAAAACGTAAACATGTAGATACCACAGGCGAAGCCGGGGCGGACCGCTAGTTTGTTATACATATTAACGGAATATACGTATAGGTATTTAGTAAGTTATGATAATTAAAAGAAATGGTATTTATAAGAATGATAGTAAGTTCAGTAGTTAGGCATTCAAAACATTTTCGAATGATTTCTTCAATCAATTGACTTATTTGATCGAATGACTATTTTTTCAATCAATTAACTAGTAGAATATGAACTACTGAATTGTTTTCAATTTAAATTATATTCCGGTCTTATTACATGATGTATTTCTAAAATAGAGCACTTACAATTGATTTAATTATTTTTGTTATAACACACAATCACGAAATCTGATAAAACTACATATTTCGCCTAATTAAACATTAGAAAATGCTATTTAAAATAGAATATGGCTTTTCATTAATAAAAAAATTGAGTATTAAAGAAAAGCATGAAATTGTGAAAGTCATACAGTCTATTCTCGATTGCTTAATAAAAAAATAACTTGAAAATCCATACTGATATTATAAATGCGAAAGTAACTCTGTCTGTCTGTCTGTTACTCAATCACGCCTAAACTACTGAACCAATTTGCATGAAATTTGGTATGGAGATATTTTGATACCCGAGAAAGGATGTACCACGGGCGAAGCCGGGGTGGACCTCTAGTAGTACAATAAATTAAAATCGCTATCCGCTCCGCTCGTGCCTAAAACCACACGCTCACGCAAATATGTAACCTCGACATTTGTGAGACGCTCGCTTCATTAAAATTTCATCTTTTTTTGTTTATTCATGATGCTTTATTTATTTAATATACAAGTTGCGTAAGTTACGTTTAAGTAATAACTTGGCTTACTTGAAATTAGCGTGGTATTGTTAATAAGTTATATTTAAGTTGGTTTATTTTTTAGTTCGATTCTCGATCACTTATTGGTATGTTAGCTTTTGGCAACAATAATGAATTGACTTGGGGATATTTTTCGCACGTATATGGATGGTATAATGGCTAAGCAAGTTTTGATTGAGTTTAGTAAAGAGATAGATTTCGAGTAATTTTTTTAGAACAGTACGGCACGTTGTATGTTCAGTCAGTTTTTTTAATTAAAGTTAAACATTAATTAATTTAGAAATAAATCGCATATTAAAATGTTAAAATCACTCGCGTTTCATAAAGAGTGTGGACTAATTCGGATGATAAACAGTCTTTAAGAACCATCAAATCAACACATTTTATCCTTGTTACCTCTGTTAGCTACCCCAATCGAGAGTTTCGTACAGGAAATTATTGGGCGTCTCATCAAAATAAAGCTACTCACGGAAAATTAGCTTGATAGTAATCAAGTGCAAAAATGGGCGATGGATCCTGAACTATTATTTAGAAAAACTACTGATCGTAAAAAATTAAAAATGGTCAAAAATTTGCAAGTAGACGTAGGTAGGTAATGCACAAGGGAAAAATGATGAATCTTATAAAAATAAACAACACCAAACCTAATTTTTAAATCATTTCAATAACCGATTATCTAATACTATATGATATAACACTCGTCAACAAAATAAATCCCGGTTTAAAACGGTTAAAATATGCAAGTATTGTGCCCACAAGGGACAAGTAAATAATGAATTTAGTTTAAATAAATCAATCAATATTTACACTCGAAATAAACCCACTTTAAAACGGTTAAAAATCACTCGTAAAAAAGAAAATGAACCAACCATCTTGTCACTAGGGTATCTGGTACACGACTATACTGTGACATGACCCAGTGCCCATATATATACTTGCTATACTGTTAAGGTCACGCACTCTGTGCTTTTTTGGTGACCTACGGACAAGTTTTGATGGATCGTCCTTTTCATTATATATCACTAGCTGTGCTGTACGGTTTTACCCGCAGTGCTCCGCTCCCGTTTGTCTAAGCGTGATGATATATAGCCTATAGCCTTCCTCGATGAATGGGCTATCTAACACAGAAATAATGTTTCTAATCGGACCAGCAGTTCTTGAGATTAGCGCGTTCAAACAAACTCTTCAGCTGTATAATATCATAGTATATATACTAGCTTTCCGCCTGCAGCTTTGCCTGCTCTGTCTAAAACCTAATAAATTATATACTAAAACCTTCCTCGAGAATCACGCTATCTATTTAAAAAAATCTGCATCAAAATCCGTTGCGTAGTTTTAAAGATTTACGCATACATATGGATATAGGGACAGAGAAAGCGACTTTGTTTTATACTATGTAGTGATGTAGACGAATAAGGGATGCCCCCAAAAATTCTTCATCATAACATCTTAATACATAATATATATAAATCTCGTGTCACAATGTTTGTCCTCAATGGACTCCTTAACCACCTAACCGATTATAATAAAATTCGCACACCATGTGCAGTTCGATCCAACTTGAGAGATAGGATAGTTTAAACTAGGGTTGTAACGGAAGCCTACTTAGCGGAGGCGGAGGCGGATGCGGAGGTGAAGAGGTTCGCCTCCGCGGATGCGGAGGTTAACGGAGGCGGAGGCGGAGGTGAAATTTGTTGGGAAAATTTATAATTATCGTCTACTTCTATAAAGTACTGGCAAATTTCACTAGTTTTCGGCTTCATCACGTTATTTAAATAACAATAACTAATAATTACGCACACAATTACTTAAAACAATCACGGCTCAATTGCAACTACGCGGTACCGAACGCTTTGAGAAGTTGATTCCTGTTATTCATTCACTCACACTCCCACCACCCGCTTGGCCGTGTTCCCGCGGCTTAAGCAAACTCTCGAACATTTCACTTGAAAACACGCAGCCGAGCGGCCGCGTCGCCTAGCGTCGCTCCTTGCGCGTTGTTTGTGATCGTAAATGAACTTCCGATATGACTCCGCATAAATTTTGCGGAGGCGGATGCGGAGGCGGAGGTTAAATTCTTTGCGGAAGTTCCGCAGTAACGGAGGCGGAGGCGGAGTTCCGTTACAACCCTAGTTTAAACATGTAGGTACCACGGGCGAAGCCGGGGCGGACCGCTAGTATATTATATTTTTTTTTCCAAAACCTTGAAGCCGAAAAAGAAGTTCCAATATTAATTTTTTTTTTCAATACGCAATATGTATTGTCCGGCCATAAAGTATTGATACACCCACGCGTTTTAAAATTTATTATTTACTAGCTTTCCGCCCGCGGTTTCACTCGCTTTGTTTATAACTTAACTTATAATAAGTCTGAGGAGTTTGTCTGTTTGTTTGAACGCGCTAATCTCTGGAACTACTGGCCCGATGTGAAAATTTTTTTCTGTGTTTGATGGTCCATTTATCGAGGCAGGCTATAGGCTATATATCATCACGCTAAGCCCGACAGGAGCGGAGCAATGCGGGTAAAACCGCGGGGCACAGCTAGTCTTCTTCTTATATATAAAATTCTCGTGTCACAATGTTAGTCTGCATACTCCTCCGAAACGGGTGGACCGATTCTCATGAAATTTTCTGTGCATATCGGGTAAGTCTGAGAATCGGCCAACATCTATTTTTCATATGTACCACGGGCGAAGCCGGGGCGGGCCGCTAGTTATATTATAAAAATGAATCGCCAAAAGTCATAGTAAATTATAATTTAAGAGAATAAAGAGCTTCTCTTTAATATTCAATAGTAAACGGAACAAAAAATAGAAAAATAATTTTAAGGTCGAGTTGAAAAAACTAAACATGGGTTTTGACAAAACGTTACGCCAAAAAATTCACAAATACATACGTTAGATATCTAAACAAAAGTAAAGTACATCAAAATGGATCCAGCCGTTCCATATTGATGTAATAACCAACAAAAACGATCAGGGGAATTTTATCTTTGAAGAATGACAAGTAGCGATTATTTGATCATAGTTATCAATGTCTTATCAAAATATTTCACTGAATATGTATTGAGATAGATTTCTTACTGATTTTGAGTGTCATGTTTGCGTAAGGGTTTCAGATAATAGACTAGCACCTTGCCCTGGCTTCGCTCGTGTTCATCGGAGATAATTAATCTTAAATGTAGTTTTAAAAAACACACTTCAACGATAGACTGAAATAAAAGTAAAATATATTTTTTTAAACATTTTTTTTTATTATTCAAAATAATAAGATACACTCACGAAATTATTATATTATCTTTGTTAAGTGTACAAAGTTTGAATTAAATTTGCCTGTCTAAAGTGGGTCAAAATCGAGTCTTAAAAGAGTCGGTTACACACAAACATACAGGTGAAGCTGATATAAGCGCGTTAAAAATACCCTATTATATTTGGTAAAGATGTTACTTTCTATTTTCTAATAGTAAGGAATTTTTTTATTTTTATAACGATTTTCAATGCGATTTATTCAATACTAAGTCTTACACCAAGACACACTGAATTAATTGAGTTTAAAACCCGTTAAAATTACGTACTCTCAAAATTTTAGTATTATTTTTGTCTAGATTAGCAGTGTAATTTTACAGAAATCGATTCAGCAGTTTAAACAATACATATAAATTTAGCATATTCAAATAATTATATTCACAAATATATTATATACATAATGTGTATGCTATTTTTATATGTTAGGTTGCGTAAAGACATAATGTCAAGAGGAAAAAATGCATGTCTTGTTCATCTTTGGAAATATTTTATTGTTTGAGTGTGTTGAAAATATCTTCATCTGAACTACATGTATGTGCTCATATTATTGACTAGCTTCCGCCCGCGGTTTCGCCCGCGCGGTGTTTTGTTTTGCCTTTGTTCTTTCTCAGGGTCAAAAGATTGTCTTTGCCAAATTTCATCAAAATCGGTTGAGAGGTTTAAGCGGGAAAGCGTAACAGACAGACAGACAGAGTTACTTTTGCATTTATAATATTATTAGTAGGGATGATACGAATTACGAATAATATCGCTATTGCTATAGTTCACATATTTTTTTTTTGATGGATTTTGATATTTAGATAGAGAAGAACCTCGGAGAACGATAGACTATATTTTTTTTTTGTCAAAAAACTGTTAAAGAATATATATAGAGTCGAATATTAATTGGGATCTTTAAATTACATAAATAATGTTTAAAATTTATTTTTCGTCTGTATGTATGTCTGTATGTTTGTCAGTCAAAATCCAATTCAAATTTTTAACGTAACTTACACGAAAAATGATCGGATTGCTATTGCCGACAGGTGAATCACTACATAGTATAAAACAAAGTCGCTTTCTCTGTCCCTATGCCCCTATGTATGCTTAAGTCTTTAATACTTACTACGGAACGGATTTTGATGCGGTTTTTTTTAAATAGATAGAGTGATTCAAGGGGAAGGTTTTAGTATATACATAATTTATTATGTTTTAGTAAAAGCGGGCGAAGCCGCGGGCGGAAAGCTAGTAAGAAATAAAACACACAGTTTTGTTTATAAATAGTTTATTTAAACAATGTTAACATAACTTGGTTATATCCTTAAATTAATCTTATATCATTTCGTAAATCACATCAATTTGTTAATTAATAAATAACAAATAATTCAAACTGACTGGCATAATAATTATTTTCACATGACGCAAAATAACAGTTTCTAACATACACCATGCTTTCTTTGTGAACAAAAATCTTAAAATGAAAAATCCAACAATATTGATGTCAAATTACATCAAGTATTTATCAGCTAGTATCCTTAAAGAAAACAATTTTAAATATCAATTACTCTAAAAATTCATCATGTTTTTATCATGTCCATATCCTCAATGCCAGAATCTGCAGTCTTCAATTTTCATAACCCCGTACAGCATGTTTATTCGTGTCGTAGAAAAGGTCCCAGAACGCGAGACGGTTCGAGTAAGGCCTGGTACCCAAATGAAGCATAGTGTTGATGTTCATATAGTTGAGGCTGTCCTTTGTGACCGCTGGCCAGATGGTAGGGATGAGATCGGAGGTTTCTGGCGTTGGGTTGCTGAAATAAAAATTATAAATTGTTGTGTGAATGGTTTCGTAGGTGTGAGAGATAAGGGTGAGGTATAAAAGATGTTTAGGATTTAAAAATACAAGATTTCTAGGTATTTGAATAACATTGTCCAAAAGAGATATATGTTAGTTCAATGTACTTTTTTTCCTTTGACAGATTTAGTTAATACATTCCTGTTATTGAGTATTGAAACTTAGTAAATAGGAAGTATATTAGATAGAATTTCAAGTAGTTTTAGTGATGATTCGCAAACACTAGTTCTATCAGAAATAATAATGTGTTTGCTTGAGTTTGAATGATATAGGAATAATATACCGATTTAGATGAAATTCTGTCATTTGACAATATGTTGCTAATTTATCAAACTTTAGTTTATCTATACTAATATTATAAAGCCGAAGAGTTTGTTTGTTTGTTTGTTTGAACGCGCTAATCTCAGGAACTACTAGTCCGATTTGAAAAATTATTACGGTGTTAGATAGACCATTCATCGAGGAAGGCTATAGGCTGTATATCATCACGCTAAGACCAACAGCAGAGGAGGCACGCGGGTGAAACCGCGGAGCGCAGCTAGTACAGAATATAATTGATATTAAAATACATAATAAATAATAATCTTACCCGTGCTTAACAAAATTTGTCCACAATTCAGTAATCCTGTCCACGATGAGCTGGTCTTCTTCACTGACGTCCTTATCAAAGATAGTCATATCGAACAGATATCCCAACTCGTCAGCATGATTCGCTCCACCAATAGTGACATTGGCACGCTTCTTCACAAAGTTCCGACCACCGTTGTACGAAAAGATGTAGTGATAGACCTTCTTAGCGTTGCTGTTGACGAATCTTTCCACGCTGCGTTGCACGGGATGATTGATGGTGAAGTCGGAGTAGAAATTGATCATGTTCCACTTCATTTGCTGGCTGATTGCGTTATCTCCGATGTAGAAACGGCGGACCAGCTGCTCTCGGCCATTCAAGTCTTCTACGTTAAAGATTAAGGGAAGCAATTCGTCGAACGGGTCGTTGGTAGTGAAGTACTCTTCTGGTTTATCCACGTATTGGAGTAGATACTCGTGGTTATTGTAACCGCTCAGTATGGCTATGTTTTTGGCTTTAGCTATTTGTTCTACGTTCACAGGGTGGCGTGTTAGGAAGCTCTCGACACCTTCAAACTCTTGTTCCACGCAAGGACGGAATGTCAATGATATTTCGTTCGCAGCAGCTATTAATAGTTTCTCGTCTGTCTTCTTCAAGAACGCTAATGCTTCGTCAATACTGTCGGTTTCGAAACCAAGCTGTTTGGCCAGTTTTGACGGTGCAGAACTATCCGAGTCTTGGATGGCCCAACCGCTGTACACAGACCCGCTTTGCAATATAGCCTGGTTGAAAAGTCGCTCGTTGTTCGACAGCAAATGGTACTCGACAGACGCAGCGCCAGCGCTTTCTCCGAACACAGTAATCTTATTGATATCACCACCAAACTCTTCGATATTCGCCTTGATCCATTTAAGAGCTAAAACTTGATCTTTCAATCCCTGATTGCCTGGTACGTCTGGCGTGTCCAAGCACATGAAGCCATAAGGACCGAGACGGTAATTCAAGGTAACTAGAATGACGTCATTGCGAACTATGTACTTTGGACCAAATAAGTATCTGCCAGAGAATCCAAACTCGAAGCCACCGCCATGTATCCAGACGAGTACAGGCAAACGGTGTCGGGAACTGGCCTTGTTAGGAACGTATATGTTCAAGTGTAAGCAGTCTAGTGTACCGACGATGGTATTGTTGAATTCCTCGACTTGGGGACATATGGCTGAGTCGTCGTAAGCTTCGAAGACTTCTTCGAATTGAGGGTGCGGTTGTGCTACCTGGGGAGAATTATTTATTTATTTAACACTTTAAAAGTTGTTGTTAGAACTATTTACAGGTAATGGCGGCAGCAAAAAGATCACTATTAGCGGGACGAGAATAAAAAAAAATGAATATCAAGAATATTTATTGTGTTATTCAAGGGAATAATATATTTTCTTAAAAAATAGTTACGTATACTGTGGATGTTATTGGTGTCAATGTATACGCAAGTTTTAACGAATATTTCAACTGGAAACAAAATGAAAATCGGTGCAGCGGATTTTTTAGTTTACCGCGAGTGTAATATGTAGCGATTTTAATGAATGTGAAATTTATTCTATCTTAAAAAACACATCTAGATCCACTGCGTAGTTTTAAAAATCTAAGCAGACATATGGACAGACATACAGTGGGATTCAACTTTGTTTTTATACTATGTGTATGTAGTGATAATCTATACTTATAATAAATCTGTAGAGAGGCCAATTCTGTACATGAAATATATTTAAAAAAAAACTATGAAGGGGTGATAAGGGATCGCTACTGATGCCAAAAATGCAATCAGTAAAATTTTTGTCTGTCTGTCTGTCTGTCTGTCTGTCTGTCTGTCTGTATATTCGTTATAGAAACAAAAACTACACGACGGATTTTAACCAAATTTGGCACAATTATTCTTCATACTCCTGGGCAGGTTATAGTAAAAGAATCATGTAAATCGGTGTAGAAACACCAAAGTTATACATGAAATACGCTATAAGTCATCGCGCGTGAATACAGAATCATGCAGCCATAAGGATTATTTTTGTGTATCAGTTGCCGCGTTCGACGCGCTTCGCGGCGGGAGCTATAAAAAGGCGGCGGGTCTGCACCCGTTTCGCGTTGTCATGGCATCACGTGTGAACGGCTGAACCGATTTCGATAATTCTTTTCTATTATATTCCTTGAAGTACGAGGATGGTTTTTATGTAGAGAAAACGTAAATATGTACCACGGGCGAAGCCGGGGCGGACCGCTAGTCTATACTAATATTATAAAGCTGAAGTGTTTGTTTGTTTGTTTGAACGCGCTAATCTCAGGAACTACTGGTCCGATTTGAAAAATTATTTCGGTGTTAGATAGCCCATTTATCGAGGAAGGCTATAGGCTATATATATTATCACGCTAAGACCAACAGGAGCGGAGCAATGCGGGTAAAACCGCGGGGAACAGCTAGTGCATAATATATGCCACGTAATGATAAAGATGTATTTGGAAAATTATACACGAGTTTATACATAAATAGATTTAAACTTAATCTACATATTATGTTTGTTTTATTCCTATACTTATTGTAATTAATATGGCAATAAAATTCCCGTCGTGTACATTCTTAGTCCATATAAACATTTTTAGTTACAAACTATTCACAATATACCGGGTGTCCCACCGTTGGTAAACTAAGCTCAAAGGAGGTTATACCTACATTTGCATACGCTGAGTACGCAAAAAAATACTTATAAAATTGCAGACGCATTTTTTTTCAAATAGATGAATTCTTAAAACTCTATGTACACCCCTAACAAGCAACCCGCCCAACTTTTCCACCCCCACGTGAGCTTTCTTTAAAGATTATGTTTTAATAGACAAATTGCTCACATTAGCGAAGCGGTATATGCCGGCTGCGCAAAGTTAGAGAAGAAACCATGGAGTTTAAGGAAAAATTTAGCAAAAAATTTTTGACGTAATTTTGTTGTTTTAAGTATTTTTTACGGGATCAGTGTATGCAAAACTACAAGTCACTTCGCGCTTAGTATACCAATAGTGGAACACCCTGTATAAGGGAAAAATAATAAAATAAAACTGCTTAACTAATATTATTCTTAAGTATTTTAACCTTGATATTTATCTAAAACCGATAGTTACAAATACGTGATCTTTTATCGGAGTTGCGAAATCGCATCTTAGTTATCTTGTTTCGTATATTTTTTGTGCAAGTTATGAAAAAAAAAATATATTCTATTAAGTATTACACGATAATATTAAAATGTCACGTAAACTGTCAAATACGGGCAATTAGAATAAGTTTTTATAATGGTAGTTTTATACATTATTCGACGAATAAGTTTTATCCAAGCATTGAAAAATCGGCCCTTAATTATATTATTTGTTCGATGATCGATTATGAGAACCGTATTATCTATAAATTGCATTAAACATGTTAGCTTAAAACCTTAATATCCAGCCATAAAAAATTGGCTCAAACTCACCCCAAAGGGATTATCCCCATCGACCACAGCGTACGGAATGCCCAGGAACATGGAATAGTCTCCATCGTCAGCTCGCAAACCCTTGATCAGGCCCTGCTTAGTGTCGACCAACGGGTCCAAACGGAGCCGCGCCTCCGCAGCAGCGAATAGCAGAAACAGCACGAACGGTAGCATGGTGATGAATGGAAGATGGTCTGGTCGCTAGAGATGGGTTGGCGTGATAAGATTAGGTGCAGATTAGAGATGTAGATAGGTATAAAGGGCGCTATTCCACGAATAATGTGCGAGTATGTGTAGCGAGGAATGTGTTTGTAAAAACTAATCATATCGCTTCATTTAGTTTGAAGTGTTTAACGTTTGAAGCGATCATATTGGTCACTAGCTGCGCTCCGCGGTTTCACCCGCGTGGCTCCGCTTCTGTTGGTCTAAGCGTGAGGATATATACAGGGTGTCCCACTGTTGGTATACTAAGCTCAAAGGAGGTTATAGTTTAGCATACGCTGAGTTCGTAAAAAATACTTATAAAATTCCAGACGCATTTTTTTTTTCAAATAGATGAATTCTTAAAACTCTATCAGCCGTACAAATAAAAACTTGCTTATTCAAACCTTATGCAATGCATAGATATGATAAGAATAAATAAAGAATAAGGATGTCATAATTTCTTACAAATAAATTTGGAATAACGTCGATGTAACTATGCTCACGCTATGCAATAGGCGCAAAGCGGCAACGTCGCAATTCATTCACAAAATTATGAAAAACATTGAAATTGTCTACGGTTAAGCCTTGGTGCTGTCATTTTGCTGACGCTCGTTTGACTTCGTCGAATTTGTTGTGAAGTTTCATCATACGATGTTCTGTTTATTTATTTTTTAAATATTTATTTGAAATAATTTAAATATATCATTAAATATGCAAGCAAATGATAGATAACGCTATCCAATATCTGGAGAACAGAAGATAAACCCACCTTGAGTCTTGAGATAGAGAGTTGCCAAATAACTGGTACTCAAAACATACAACTCCAGGCTTAGAAGATTCATATTTTCAACGAAAGTGTATATTATTGTGATAAGTTTAGAAATAAGTTTTATGTATGTATGGTTTGGCGCATGTTTTAAATAAATAAATCATTATAAAATATATCAAAAGGGTTTTTCATAATTTCGTATATTTTGACATTTCATACAAAATTTTCCATTTCAATAGGTACGTAATGAAATTATTAATTTGCTCAACTTTTTCTACTTCTCGTATTACTCTCATTGCTATTATCTCAAATTTAGATTGAAAATTG
>CAJQZN010034861.1:0-10033 GCA_907164685.1 Colias eurytheme | reverse complement strand
CAATTTTTTTACGTGATCCTCTTCAAATTGCCCTACTGATGATATAATAAAGGTAGGACAGCATTGTAACGGTTGACATAAACTGTATGTAACATCAGTGGAGCTGATAACTGGTAAGCGGCAGTTTTATTTTAGAACGACCTACGTCGAAAGACGCCATTCGCTCAAGAATCTTTGTGGTCGCATACCGTGTACCGTGGAACATTAAAATGGCGCCAAATTTCAAGTCTGAGAAAGTTGGGATCGTTGGGAGGTCAGTAAATATATCTTCATAATATTTTAAATAGATAAAGTAGTCTGAAGTAACCGACAGGATATTTTAAATTTCCAAATAAATTCTTCTTTCGTTCTCATCTCATCTCTTAGGTATTTAACTATTATCATATTTATTAAAAAATCTCTTCAAATTAAAAATATACTGATACACTTTAGACAATGTAAAATTTACGAGGATGCAAATAATTTTAGGTACCTATGTTATGATTTTTATTAAAAGGAATAACAAAAAACATAAACACTATTTACGATAATTCAAGGTTAAAAACATATTGATGCTATACAATTACATAAGAATGCCGGCATTTCAAACTAATTGCAGTCTTTATGTTTTCTTTAGTATAGTTTTTACAGAAATCGTATTACTCTGTTATTCATATTTAAATGTAAAATTAGGTACCTACATTCAACATTGCAATGCAAGTGAGATGATCAAGCTCCAATAAAAATAAGGCTATAAATAAATATCCCCTTTTTCTCTGACTTATTATTTAAGTTGCTGTTCAAACATAAAAGGTATTAGTATTATTGATTCTTTGAGATTAGCCACTAACTCCAATTAATGTCAAATGTCAATGCAAACAATAAACATTAGAATGACCTTAATCGCATGTGCATTATACCTACTTATTCATTGTTAACAAAAACCTGATATGATCGTGGTTTATTTCTACAACCTCTGGCCCTTAAATCTTCAATGAACACTACTCGGTATGAAAACAAATAAAAAAAATCTAACTTCGGCATAAAGGGCGGCTTTCTTATTTTTCTTTTCTTTCTCTGCATTTATGTGTGAACAAAAATTACATATTTATTGAAAGCAGTGCGATCATTGAATATCTCTTGTAATTTTATTTTAATTACTAACATCGGATATTTTCATTTACTGCAGAGAATTTTCAATAAATTTTCTTGAGCACATAGCAAAATAAGTCGTTATCAAATGAACAAGTAAGTACAGTAGAACTCCAATTATCCGAACTCCGACTATCCGAATCGCCGATTATCCGAATCACAAAAAATTGTCCAAAAAAAGTCAAAGTGCGCTATTATTCTTCCCCCCGCGAAGCCAGTGTTTGCGCGTCAAGTCTTGACTTGACTTGTTGTGCCTACACTGACTTGAGATGTTTAAAAAAAAATGATTTTTATTTCTAAACTTGTACATAAGTAGGTACATTTTATTTATATATATTTAAAATATGTGAAAATTTCATGTTTCTTTCATTTAATACAATAAAAATATAGTGCAATATCAAAACGTAACTTTTATTCTCTCCAATTGCAAATTTTTTTAAAAATTCCGATTATCCGAATATTTGATTATCCGAATGGGTCCCGGTCCCCATTAATTCGGATAATTGGAGTTCTACTGTAATTAGTGATAAGCATTAATTCCAGTCAACAGAACGGCTACCTTGATGGAGAATGAGAAATTCATTTGTTTATACTTCCTATATTACGAAAAAAAACAACTTTGTACGACAAATTTCCATGGGAAAGTGTTTTTTTTTTATTTCCAACATGAGAGCTGTGAATTCAGGCCGATGCCTAGCTCGACTAACGACATTCGTACGCTGCGTTGCGGCAACTCAGTGATCGATAATTGAGATTACATAAAACATTAACATAGGTACTTAATAAGTGAAAGTTTGCAAAACCGAATTTGTTATGCGTATGATAATAATTGACATTTTATATTGAGATATTTTTAAAACAACACGTAGCTATTGTTTACTTTTGCAAACGAAAACAGTCCCATATTATCACGGCATTATTATATCGTGATTGTGATTATGAAATAGTCATAAATATAACATAATATAAGTTACTGAGATAAGTATCCACGCCATCGATGTTTTCTCTTTAGTTTGAATTACGTTTGTGATTTACAATTCTTAATATTGAGTCATTTATGTTCATTAAATAAATTCAATTTAATCGAGGACGAGAACCTTTTTTTCTTCGATTAAAAAGTCTTAGGTATATAAAAGTATATAGGTAGTTAATTTTTTCATTCAACCTTATTGAAATTTGTCTACGTATCTAGTACCTACACATTTCTTAATGTTATGTATGTGAATTATATAGATTGCTAAATGTACTTTCATAGGCATTAGGTACATGTTAAATAGACAATAATATGATTCCTACTTACGTAAAGGAATTTTATTTGCTACAATCATAAACACTAATACAAATATTATTGATGTAATGATTTCAGTGGTTTAATTGGAAGATCATGGGCGATGCTATTTGCGTCAGTTGGGTACCAAGTCACAATATTTGATATTATTCCCAAACAAGTTTCCGATGCCTTAGCCGATATCAAAGTCCAGTTGAAAACATTGGAGAAAGACGGTCTACTTCGCGGTACATTTAATGCGGAGCAACAGTATCAGTGTATCAAAGGTAAAGTATGTTAATGCAATTAAAACTATAATTAATGAGAATGTAAGTAATTAAATGTTGTACACCAACCAAATATTTTTTTAACTAAACTTGGCTCGAGTAGTTAGGAATGTGGCAAAAGCAATCATGAAAGTTCCGAAAAGTTAAAAATATGACTTATCATTGGAAAATGGTATATTCTTAATTGAAATTATAAACCAAAATCATAATCAACAGGTTCATCGGATTTAGCGTCTGTGGTTAAAGGCGCCGTGTTCGTACAAGAATGTGTACCTGAAAATTTGGACCTCAAAAAGAAGCTTTACGTTGATTTGGATAAAGTAGTTGATGACAAAACCATCCTATCCAGTTCTACAAGCTGCATACTGCCCTCACACTTCTCAGAGAACTTGAAGCACAAATCGCAGGTAAGTTATTAAAAAAAATACAAGCCTTTACATGCTATGATGATGATGATGAGTATACATAGATATTTTTTAGGTTTTCTACTCAGAATATAGGTAATCTAAACCATAATATTTTTTTAAATTACCAACAGATCATCGTATCTCACCCCGTGAATCCCCCCTACTATGTTCCCTTGGTGGAGATTGTACCTGCTCCGTGGACGAAACCAGAAGTTGCAAAGAAGACAAAGGAAATAATGTTAGAAATTGGTCAAGAGCCCGTTTTGCTGTCAAGAGAAATCGATGGTTTTGTTCTTAACCGCATTCAGTTAGTAATTTATTTTTTAAGTCTTACTTTCATGATATACAGAAAAGAATGCCTTGTGGCTACGACGTTACTGTCTTAAACCTCCACATAAATAATACAATTTTCCTACATAATTCGAGTAGAATTTCATAAACCAACTCCTTTGATAAGGGTCTAATGAGGACATGGTGCTTCTGCATCTTTATTTCAGAATTTGCGCTATTATCAGTGAAATAATAAGTCTATATTCTGCTTCTAGGTACGCAATTCTAAACGAAGCATGGCGTTTGGTTTCCGATGGTATCGTAAATGTAGAAGATATTGATAAAGTTATATCGGAAGGTTTGGGTATGCGCTATGCGTTCCTCGGATCTTTAGAAACTGCACATTTGAATGCTGAAGGAATGAAGAGCTATATTGAAAGGTATTGTTATGAATATTATAACGGTCTTACAAAAATAAATAGATTTATAAATAAGAATAAAATATTAAGTTCGATAGAAGAAAATGTACCTAAATGTTACACAACAGAAAATTATATTCTTGTTTTCTTAGCTTTTAGGACAGTAAAGAGATTTCTGTTTATTGATATTAAATTCCTTATTTTAGATACGGTGAGACCATTTACAACGTAAGCAAAACTTCAGGGGAAATCCCGCGTATGACACAAAGCACCAGCGCTAATGATATCTGTGAACAATTGAACAAACTAGTGCCCATCGACAAATTGCCCGAGCGTAGAGCGTGGCGTGATGCTTGCCTTACTCGATTGTCAATCCTCAAGAAAGAAATGAACAAAACGTACAAAAAGTAAATAAAATGAGTAGTATGAGATCTAAAGTTACTGTTGTTTTTATATTTCGATGTTTACAATAAAATATTTTTCTGAATACAATTGTTTATTTTATTGAACTTAATACTCATAAAATATATTATATTATAAGCCTATTCTGCTATATCAATTTAGTCACAGATTAAAACGTCAACCAAAACAAATGAGCTTGGACAGAACAATAATTTCCTTGCATGTAGTAAATAAATAGGCCATCACCATTGAGATAATATTAATAGGAGACGACACCGCCTACATCACTTATGTTCCACTCAACATACGTCATGTGACGTATGTTGAGCGGTATTTTTTAATGGTTTTAAAGTGAAACGCATCAAACATGCCTTCGTGTGTGTTACGATATTGCACAAATAATACAAATAATACGGAAAAGTGCAAAGGAATAACTTTCATCGTTAAGGGCCCTTAGTAGGTGAAAACGGAAAAATGGACTGTTTTCTATGAGCTATAATTGAAAATATTGAAGTTTTTTCGCACTGAAATTTCTAATATGTATTACAGAACGTATGTGTGATGGGATGACTGTTTCCAAAACACATTTGGAAAAATTTTGCTCGATAAAAAAAAATCCTGAAGTTACCTCTAAAATATCATATAAATTCTCATTACAACTGTATTTTACGATAATAATTCGTATAAAATCACAAATACATAGGTATTTACCTTCTCGATTTCGTGACTGTTTTAGATTTAGAAAATACTAAATATTTTCATTCACTTTTTGATAAAAATGTGAATGGCGCTTACGATTTTCAGTTTCGAGCCATGTTTCGAGCACGTTGATTCCATACTAAACGCGGACCCCTTCACCGCTTTCCTCAGGCCCGAATAGCTGAATTTTCGCTGACCGCCTAACCCCCCTTAAGTACCTAACTAGATAATAATGTTTAAAACTTAGTTAGAGCAAAAAAATGGCGCACAGATTTTGTTCGTGGTGTCTCCTCCATACGTAGTAATATTATCTCAATGGCCATGACACTTATTTTGTGAACTTACGACAATGGCGGTAGATTCTTCAGTAAACTAGAATAGTCGTTGCCGCAGGCGTCGATTAAAAACGCTTGCATTTCATTGTTCGACAATATGATCATTTGTCTTAAGATTATTTCACTGTACTCTAAATGTTAGAAACTTATTAAAATCCGAATATTTCCATACTGATGCTGTAAATAATGAGGATATTTCTTACCTTATTGCGGAAACCATGGTAAGGGGCGAACAAAACTACAGCATTCAATTATTTAAACTTTATTAATTATTGATTGTATTTCTTATTACAAAGTATGCAACACATTTCTACGACTTCGTACCTATGTACAAATTTAAATAATTATTATTAGTAAGATTAATTTCTATTAATTTCTATTTCTTGGATTAGAATTTTGAATAACGAATTATAACGAGAAGTGAGAACTCGTACTTTCCAACGATATTTTTTATAGTTTTAAAGTTGTCTATGACAGTTCGGCTGGACATACACGATCGGAGTTCATTGAAGTTGGCAAGCAAAAATTTTATATTAATTTTGTATGTATTAGTCAGTTCAATAAAGAAACGAATCTTCAATGGCGGCCAAAGCTGACTTTGACAGATGGTAGGATCAGCAAAAAAGAAAATAAAAATAACGTAAATTGATAATTATTTTATTAATTATTTCAAATTGTTTGTTGACAAACTTTTTTGTTATGGTATTTGTGTATTTATATGAATTATCATATTTACGTATACAGAATGTAACAAATTCCCTATAATATTTGTAATGAATCCATAAAACTGAACAACTTTTCCCAAAGAACATATTTTGTCAAATTCCAATAAAACATTATTTACTTTCGCAAATGCATAATTGTCATTGTAAATTTTATGATAAAAACTATTATAGGGAAAATCAAATACATTTTAGTGATTTTATTTTTCCATTTTTTTTTTGCATACCGTACGGCCGTGTGTGAGCGAGAGGGAATGATAAGCGCCGCCATTGAAGATTCGTTTCTTTAAGGAACTAACTAATACATAAAAATCGTTTGTTCGACGTTTGTTCTTAAATTTTCGCTATACTTTTTTATATTCAATTATTGTTTTTTTTTTTGTTTATTATATAAAATAAAAAAATGTGTGCGTGTATAAACTGGTGTCTTAGATGAGATGATCTAAGACTGGTGTAAACACGTAAGAAGTGAAACTTCTTTATGGCCTTATTTAAAAAAAAATATTTACTATATGTAACTTTATAGAAATACGTCGAATCACACGTGGTAGGGGAAAAAGATGGCGCGTAACGGAAAAATGTCACGCGAAAAAAACGTTACACAAAATTTTTTTCCAATCCCGATAAAGAAGTTTCCCTTCAATAATTTCCTACGTTACTTCCGAATTTCACCACCCGCCACATTTTCAGCTCACCAAACTTGGCCCCCACAAAATTTTTTAAGCTTTTTCATAGCTTTTCTATATATGTTTAAAAGTTAAAACTAATTTAAATTCAAAAATAAAAGAAAAAAATACGTGTGGTACTCGAGGACTGCCGCGGTAAAGCTATTGCATAGCATCTAGTAACTCGTTGGTTGGAGTGGGGGTTATTAGGTTTTTTCGTTACGGAATTTTTACATTCGGTCGACGCGCTCAAAGTCTGAGATAAAAGTTATGCAATAGCTTGAAAAAAAATTGCGGGGGCCAAGTTTGGTGAGCTCACATATTCTAGGTACCTAGCATTTTATTGTTAGAGCTAGCGCGCACGAGCAACTTTGTCTCCGCAACTATTTTGTCTCCGCAACTATTTTATCTCTCCCACCTATGGGCTAGTATGAAAGTGCGCGCACATAGCGACGCAACTCCCCATACAATTGATGGGAGAGACAAAATAGTTGCGGAGACAAAGTTGCTCGTGCGCTCTAGCTCTTAGTTATGTAGTAACCACAAACAGTTTCTTTCGGTTTTAATTCCATGGTTTTGACGTTTCTACTACTTACTCTGTGGTTTGACTTTTGTTTATAGTCTATAGTCTTTCGAGCATAAATTATCTGTAATCTGTTATTTCAATGCTGCTTCAGCCTTCAATTTTTAATGGATTCGTAATTTATTTACCTTTATTTCAACGCAGTTTTTAAAGTTAGTTTGTAAAGTTATAACGCGTCCATTGAGGACGATAACATATATATTTTGTGAGATGTGTAAATTTACATAATATAAAATATCTGACGCAGCATAAAGCGTTCAGTTCACAACTATATAAATTTACGAACAGTTTTCCAAATGAGTTGTTGTGATAGATAATGGATCCAAGAATGTGCAGGAAAATCAGTAGCAGTGAAAGTCTTCCAGATGCTGAAAATGTGGAATATGAAGTGTCAAATATCATTGCACCTCAGGAAAGTGAGGATAATTTACTTTTGGAGGGCAGCCCAGAACCACTATCCGTGACCTGGCTGGACGACGATCAAATTGATGATTTAGATCTTAATTTAGACCAAACTAACCTATTTTTTCATAGGGTTGATAGTGCAGATATAATTTATAGAAGCAAAAAGAAAAAATGCAAAATGGTAGGGAAATATGTAATGGGTGATGTATTAGGAGAAGGTTCTTATGGAAAAGTTAAAGAGATGCTAGACTCTGAGACTTTGTGTAGGCGAGCCGTTAAAATATTAAAAAAACGAAAGTTGAGGAGAATTCCAAATGGAGAACAAAATGTACAGAGAGAAATTCAATTATTACGAATACTTAGGCATAAAAATGTGATAGAACTAGTCGATGTTATGTATAATGATGAGAAGCAAAAAATGTACCTAGTTATGGAATTTTGTGTAGGTGTACTTCAAGTAAGTTATTTTCAAAATCAAAACTTATATGTCCATTTTCTTAGTTCTTTGATATTTATGACAAAATCATGTTTTCTTTAAGGATATGTTAGAATCAAGTCCTGGTAAGAAGTTTCCTCAGCATCAGGCACATGACTACTTCACCCAGCTACTAGATGGCTTAGAATATTTACATGGGCAAGGTGTCGTGCACAAGGATATTAAACCAGGCAATCTTCTTTTGACTCTAGATCAAACCTTAAAAATTACAGATTTCGGAGTTGCAGAGGTAAGTTGTAACAATTATCTAAACTCATTACAAATCTTGGTTTATTAAATGTTCACACAATATCAATCTACGGATTCATATGATCTTATATGTATATTGCATGAACATTTGAAGATAAAGGCTGATTTTCCTACAACAAGAACATTTTTAAGGCAATAGGGCTAATTAAATTTTAAGAGAAATTGCTATCCAGCAATAAAATGAGTGCCCAATGTTATTTTCAATAGTAAAAATTTCCAACAGTTTCACTAAACTGATATGAAGTTAAATAATTAGGTTAGATTTCTATGTAAATAGCTTAATATGTTTAAAGAAAATAGGTGCATTGTTTCTTAATATGATCATATAAACTTGTGGTAATGTATGATGCTGTAATGTGATTCAGTCTTCTGCTGAGTCATGTGGGGCATTAACCTGAATGCAATACTTGTTACTGACACTCTTAAAAATCCTTTGTCTTCAGTTTTTATATTGTTTAAAATATTTCATACTAGATTTTGGTTGAGATATTTGCAATGTCTCGGTGCCAAAAATTGTTCCTTTTACAAGTAAACAAATGCCTTACACAATATGTGCATATTCACTTTGAATATCACATGATGATGTCAAAATTCACATGTTACAAGAATATCAAATAAAATCATCATGTCTAAAAACTGCAACGTTAGCTTGTTAGCATTTTGTCAGCAATTTTTATTCAATCTAGAATTGTAATTATAATCCACTAGCTGTGCCGCGCGTTTTCACCCGCGTGGCCCTTTTCCTGTTGGTCTTAGCCTGATGAAATAATATAGCCTGTAGCCTTCCTCGATAAATGGGCTATCTAACACCAAAATAATTTTTCAAATCGTAGTAGTTCCTGAGATTAGCGCGTTCAAACAAACAAACTCTTCAGCTTTATAATATTAGTATAGATTGAGCATATGAGGTTACTAGTTAATTTTTTCAGGCATTGGATATGTTTTCACCGATAGACACATGCTATACTGGCCAGGGCTCACCTGCCTTCCAACCTCCAGAAATTGCTAATGGAGCGGAAACATTCTCAGGAATTAAAGTAGATATCTGGAGCAGTGGTGTTACATTGTAAGTCATATTATATATGTGCATACATTTTCATAAAGATAACCAATCTGTTATGTAGTGTTCTATTTAAATCTTGTTCAATAACAATGCACTGAATGTGAATAATGCACATTATTGTCTGTAATGACAGCGCCTGATAAAAATTCAAGTTTAAATTGTGTATTGGGAACTGTAACCCATATTGAAATTTAAATGTAGGTTGGAAATATCTTATGTTTGCTTAAAAGCAATGTTGCTAATCCTATCAATTGACTTAATCTTATCTATACTTTAGTAAGGTTTAATAATATTTTTTTTTTCTAAATACCACAATTATACATTTTTAAGAAGAGGCATTAAATATTATTTCATTAAATTTATTATACATATACTTAAATAATATATTATGTGGATAATGTGTCATCATAAAATTAATTAATTTATATAAATTATTGTGGTTTTTCCTGGAACTAATTAAAATTTTGATATTATTCTGAAGCAACAGTAAATTTTCCCTGTTTGTGTGATATATTTAAAATATAATTCATTTAAATATAAAGAATTCTATATTTTGTAAAATTATGTTCTTACTTATATTTTTTTATCATAGAATTTAATTTTTAAAGTGCAAGGTACAATTAAGAATTTATT
>CAJQZN010034850.1:0-10265 GCA_907164685.1 Colias eurytheme | reverse complement strand
TGCTGTAGATGAGATCTTGCTTATAACAACCCTTTGTGATATACATATTTCAAAGTCTGGTGTTAAATTCAACCTTTGGTAAAATTAATTCTTTGGTTAATTTAATCAATTCTCACGAAAAAGTTTTAGAAAAAGTAAATTTATACAATGCAAATTTTATTTATCTTTTTGCACTCGAGATCATAAATTTTATCAAATGCAAAATTTAATCAATCACACTACTTTAACAAACATATTCAGTTACATGTATGTCTTCACTCTTCACTAAGAATAAATTTTATAATAAGTACATAACCCTGTTAGTAAGTTAATTTTTCAGTAAGATTATTTATTTGTGGCAGTATTTCTTGATAACTTTGAGATGTTTTGTTCTCCTAAAAATAACCAATGGTTAATTGGTCCTTAAAATATTATTCAATATAACACATATATGAAACCATTGAAATAGATACAATTTATAATTGAGGAATTCCATAGGTGTCCTAAAATCCTGATATTTAATTCTAATTGTGATTCCAATGCATATTTTAGTTGACAATAACATTTATTTATGTTCATATCCTTATTTTCATAAAATTGACCATCCATTTATTGTTTTTTCTTTTTTTATAAAAAAAAATATTTCATACGAGGCCAGATTCATAAAGAAAGCTGCATTCAGTATAATGATGAAAAGCAACTTGATAAGACACTTAACATAATGTGATAAATATAAATGCTAGAAAGTAGAAACATTCAGTACAAAATTTACAGGCTTACCATGTACCCAAATTGTTGTCTAAATAATTATAATAAATGCAACTTTACACAGTACAATCCATTAGGACATAATTAAAATGTATCACATGCCATTAATTCCATATGAAATAATTAATCATTTTATTAGCCAATTGATAATTTTTGCAGATACAAAAATACTTCATTTGAAATGAGTTGAATATTTTACAATTATCCTCTTTAATAATCACATTTACTTTATTTTAGTTTTTTTTAATCAGATATGCCTAAATATACACAGCCAATACACATTAAAATCGGGAATGTATCAGTGAAATATAAACTATTCAAGACATTAAATTCTTAAGCCTATAATAAAAAAGCTAAATATAAATAAGTACTACTGTATAATCACAATGAGCTTGCCAAAAAAAAGCTAATATATATATCCTGAATATTATAAAGTTTATTCTGAAGGTGTTAAGTCAATTTCTGGTTCTCCTTCAGATAATAACTGATGTAAGAGATCATGAACGGGTTCGAAGGCCTTCCGAAAGGCTGCATTAGTTGGTATTAGGTAATCGTGCATATCATGGTGGCTAATTGTTCCATCACTCTGAATAAAACCCTTATCAATTGATACCATATCTACTTTTTTCATGGTGGTAATTTTTTCTCTTAATAATTGGTTTATTTTAACATGTTTCTCCCTTAAAGAATTTGGATGCCTGCCTCTAGGGAGAAGACTCTGAAATAGAAATTATTTTTAGAATAAGTACACTGCATTCATCACTTTTTCAAAATAACACTATACACTTTTTAATATACTTACAGGTATAACAATATAGACACTAGGATGTTTCTCTTGAATAGTATGTATAATTTCTATGATACCTTCACAAATTTGTTCAGCTGTGTGTTCTATATTATTAGTTCCTACGTGTAACACAATTACCTGTAAGTTAAATATTGTTTCAAAAAGTAAAGTTGTATGAAAATACAAGTGAATTAATAAGTATTTGACTTACTTTTGGGTCTACATGGTCAAGTTCTCCGTTTTTAATACGCCATAGTACATTTTGTGTTTGATCCCTATGAATACTAAAGTTAAGGCAGTGTAATGGAGCAAACCATTGGTTCCATGTTTCTGTATGTTCTAATGCTTGAAGAATCGAGTCACCAATAAAGATTACATCGGCATCTTTTCCTTTGGCGTCGGAAAGAAATCTGTTGTGCTAAAATTCAAACGATTTTTAAAAAAGTAGTGTATTGTACATTAAGTTATTCGTGAACTACTTTTAATGTACTTTTTGAACAAGAATTTATACGATTTATGGCCATAAATGTATGACTGTAAATATATATTAATATCCAACCACGTCGCATGATACAGAAAAATTATTTAAATATTATCATAGTAACTTACAATGCTATTCCACCTTCCATCGCCTTCTGTATCCTGTTGGGGAGTTGCTATGGAACAAGGATTCATATTATCACGACTTTAAATATTAACTGAATATAGCTCAGGATTTTAAATTAAAATCACAGTATTTTCAGTTTTCCTATTTGACAATTTTCAAATAAAATGGCTTTGGCTTGATCCGCTGACTCTGAAAATCCAATCTGTCAACGTCAATGATTTTGTGACCACAGAGCAAGTAATAGAATAGAAGTATAGAATCAGATATTTAGTTTACCTTCAAATGCTTTGAAAGGGCGTATTCAGAAAGAAAGCTTGAAACTTATAAGCGCTTATAAGTTTCAAGCTTTCTTTCTGAATACGCCCTAAGCTGTGTTTGTAAGTGAGAATTAAAAAAAAAAACATAAATGATTACGTGACGGGATTCAAAACACACGTTATTCGGCTAACCACCGCCCGCGCCCTATGATTATATGATATGATCATTACAGCAGAGTGCATAATTTTATTGAGATTTGAGGCCGAGATTGAGGCGATATCAAAGCAAAAGTGAAATGTCAATCTCTGTCAATGTCAAAATTAGCACATTGCGCATCGTGACATTTTAAAATAGAAATAAGTCACAAATAAGTAATAAGAACTATATGCATACTATATGTGTACTATCCGTCATATGCGCTATGCGCGAAGCTGTCAAAACTCAAAAAGCAAATAATTTAATGGACAGAATAAAGTGGGTTTAGTTTCTGTTTTATGTGAAGGTTCGTTTATGAGAATATTAATTTATAATACGAGTGCCTTTTGTCTTAAATACCGGCATCGCTAAATAAGCTTTATTAATAAAATCAAAATAATATGGAAGATAATATTGACGACATAAGCAATTTATCAATTGAGGATAGACATAAAAAAGAGCGAAAAGAACTACAAGCCAAGATACAGGGATTAAAAAAAGTTGCTAAAAATGATAAATCAAGGAAAAAAGAACTAACCGCTGAAATTGCTAGGTTAGAAATGGACATTGATATTCGCCATAAAAAAGAGATTGAAGAATCGCAAAAACAATGTCATAATGAAGATTTAATTGAAGAAATAAATAGTAATGACAATGATGAAGAAGGTACAAAAACTAAATTGTCTAAAGCCCAAAAACGTAGGGACAAAAAATTACAACAGGAGAGAGAGCGAGAAGCACAAATAAAGCTACAAGAAAAAGAAAATCTGCATGGACCTAGAAATATAGAAATTCAAGAAATTTCTTCCCGGCTTAAACAAAGAGGGCTCACAATTTATTCCATTCCATCTGATGGAGACTGTTTATACAAAGCAATTTCACACCAACTGACTGTTAAAAAAGATTCTAGTGTTACAGTTGAACAATTAAGAAGTAATGTTGCAACCCATATAAGAAGTAATAAAGATGATTTTCTACCTTTCTTAACTAATCCAGATACATTTGAAATGCTGACAGATACTGAATTCAATGAATACTGTGATAAAATATGTAACACTAAAGTTTGGGGTGGACAACTAGAAATAAGAGCTTTGTCAAATATTTTAAAATGTCCCATAACTGTTATTCAAGCCACTGGCCCTGAAACTATTGAACAGGGAGAAGAGTACCCTGGACCTTCATTGATAATTACTTATCATCGGCATATGTACAGTTTAGGAGAACATTATAATTCAACTCAGATATTGAATGATAATCAAGAGTAATTTATTAAAAGGTTTAACTAGTATTTAAGTAATATTTAATATACTGAATAAAGATACTTTCACATAGTAAAGGTATATAAACTATTGTTTTTATAATTATCAAATAAAACAACTAGAATGAATGTGGTATATTTATTACTGGTTAGTATTACAAATTTCGATGAAACACAAAATTATCAATGCAATCAAATTATGCTCCATTCTGAGTAGGCGTTTGATTAGCTTCACCATCCTCTGTGTTGTGTTTATTGGGATCATCAGGTTTCATGGCAGGGAAAAGCAGTACCTCCTGTAAAGTTAATCAAAATGTAAATTAAAATATGTATGACAATCAATTAGTTATTCTTTTTATCTTATAAATTAGTTCTATCATCTGTAGTATGATGTAAAGTAGTATGTAAAACTATAACATGCAATTTTATAATTTACAACTTGGACAAAGGTGCCATACCTCAAGAAGCTTATATCTAATACACTGGAGATTTCAGTATGAACATTAACTTGTAACAAGAAAATATGACGTTGAATGATGCCTGTATGTTTTTTTATCCCTTTCACACCTAACTTGGCAAGTTGGTGTGAAAGGGATATCATCATTCAACGTCATATTTTCTTGTTACAAGTTAATGGTCATAGTGCAATCTCCAGTGTATTAGATATAAGCTTCTTGTCATACCTTAATATTATTAGAGTCCGTTAAGAACATAGTAAGGCGATCAACACCGAGCCCCCAACCACCAGTGGGGGGTAAACCATATTCAAGAGCAGTACAAAAAGCTTCATCTGTGGGTGGTGCTTCATCATCACCAGCCGCACGATCCTTGGCTTGCTGTTCAAACCTCTCCCTTTGGGTTGCTGGGTCATTCAACTCTGTGTATGCATTGCATATCTCTTTCTTCATAACAAACAATTCAAACCTAAAAGTAGATATTTTTATAGACTAAAAATTAGTATCTATATATATAAAACTATAGTGACTGATATAGTGATCTATCAACGCACAGCCCAAACCACTGGACGTATCGGGCTGAAATTTGGCATGCAGGTAGATGTTAGGATGTAGGCATCCGCTAAGAAAGGATTTCCCGAAATTCTTGCGGGAACGGGGAAAAACAGGGATGCACGTACAAAGTCGTGGGCAGAAGCTAGTGTATTTATATGACATGTAATTTACAAGCATTGTATACCTGTTTATTATAATATCAGAATCATAAGGCACAGTAATATTTTTATGTGATAATAGTTATGCAGCATTTGCTCATTACTGATAAATAAATGCATAAAATATTTTTTAGTTACCATGCAAACAATAGCCATTTACCTGTGAAGGTCATCAATATTCAAGTTGCTTGAATATAATTCAGCATGATGCTTTTAATATGTACTTTAACAAAAACTTACCTTTCAGTGAGTCCTGGAATATCTCTGTGATATTTAGACAGTGGGCTCATAATTTGAGGATGATCTAATATAAAGGTTGGATTAATACATTTCTCCTCAAGGAATTCACCAACCAGTTTGTCCAATAATCTTGCTGTTGTTCTGGGTGGTGGACACTCAACCTAATGGTATATTAGAGATATAGTTATTTATTATTAAAATAATATTTTCTATAAAGCCACTTCATTTATGTAATTTAAGGTTTAAGAAATCTGACCTTACCTCATGTTTTTCACAAAGTTGGCTCAAAAATGCATTGGCTTCAGCTGAATCAAGTTGATCTGCTGCTGGCATTTTAACTTTCAGTTCTTTTTCAAGTGTTGCAATCATGGGTACCCGAGCAAATGGTGGAGTAAAATCAATCTCAACTTCTTCACCCTCTGGCCCATCAGGGTGATATTTCACCTGAAATATTTCATCATTAATCTTACAATTCTTGGTACAAATTTAAAAATAAGATTTATCTATACTAATATTATAAAGAGGAAAGGTTTGTATGTATGTATGTATGGTTTTCAAGCATAAACTACTGGACCGATTTTGATGAAATTTGGCACAGATAATCTTTAGACCCTGAGAAAGAACATAGGCTACCTTTTATTGCGAAATATGTACCACGGGCGAAGCCGGGGCGGACCGCTAGTAAATAATAAAATGAGGATTACCTTGTAGCTACCATGGATGCTCTTAACCATCCCAGAAATCATGCTTTCAGTAATGGACATCAAGTCATGGTAATCAGCATAAGCCATATAAAATTCACAAGTTGTAAATTCAGGGTTGTGGGTTAAATCAATACCCTCATTTCTGAACTGTCTGCCAATTTCATAGACTCGATCCAAGCCACCAACAACTAACATCTTGTGATACAACTCTGGGGCTATTCTCATATACAGATCCATATTCAAATCATTGTGATGTGTAATGAAGGGCTTGGCTGTAGCTCCTCCTGGTATCATGTTCATCATTGGAGTCTCAATCTCCAAAAAGCCAAGGTTGTCTAAGAATCTTCTTACATATGAAATAATTTTTGATCTTGTGTAAAACGTTTGTCTCACCTGGGAACAATTTTTAAGAATAAATATGTGGTTCTAGTATTATTTTTCTATTTATTAATAGCATAATAAATATATTTGACATCATATTACTTACCTTGTCATTTAATATGAGATCCAAATACCTCTTCCTAAATCTAGTTTCCTTGTCTTTAAGACCAAAATGTAAATGAGGCAACATATGAAGGCAGGGAGAGAGCAATTTCACTGTTTTAGGAACAATAGATAACTCTCCTTTCTTAGTTTTACCAGGATGACCCACACACCCAATAATGTCCCCTCTTCGTAATTTATCAGTGTCATGTATGAATTTTTCCTCAGACTCATACATTTTCGCATTAGCCATTACCTATTAAAAAATAATAAGTTTATTTTTAAATGTCAAGTTTATCTATGTACTACATACAATAAGATAAAAATTAACCTGAATCTTCACACCTTCCCCTCTTAAATCATAGAAAATTAGTTTAGCACCAGACTCTCTTATAGAATGAATTCTGCCAGCTACTGACAGAGTAACATTTTCAAGAACATCCCCACTATTTAAATTATTATATTTTTCAATAAACTCCTCCAGTGAAATTGTAACAGTAAATTTATGAGGATATGGGTGATCTTCCTTTGAAGCATTCTTAAGGGCTGCCACAGCAGCAGATCTCAATTTGTAATATTCATTAGGACTTATTTCTTCCTCCGCTTTTGATGATTTCTTTTCTACATTTACTATAGGTTGCTGAGAAGCTTTCTCAGCTTTTTCTTTTAATTTCTGTTCGGCTTTCATACGCCGTTTCAGTTCGCTGTAAATGACATAAAAATGAATTTCTCAATGTTTAGACAATTAAGAGGAATTATTAAAAAACCAACCGTGGATTTAGTGTTGAATATAACTGATTTAATTGTTTGGAAAATATACTTTTTCTGCACATTAAAGCACCAGGTAAAACTGATACCGTCCGTAAGGTAAACATATTGTGCTTATAATTCTTTCACACAATACTCACTTTTTTGATAACTTTTCAGTGGTAGTTTCTGCCATTATATTGTTCAAATCCTAGATTATAATTCACATAAGAATATACAAATTTATAACCTATAAAATAGGACATACGAAATCGAACCCTGAAGTCATACCTACGTCATTCAACACTCGACACGTTCATGAATTTTTGCAATCTGTTGTCATATATTTTGTATTTTGTACTATCTGTGGCCAATTGATACCACAGAGTACATTATTTTTACGGATTGATACGTAGGGACCAACGTAGGGACTCACAACATTATATTTTGAATTCGAATCAACATTCAACCCCGTTTTCCAATTACAGCACTAGAGCGCAACTACAGCAACGCTTCGCACAATCGAGCACTAGAAAAAGTAATGCGCGTGAATTGATGCGTGCAATCGATTTATCGTTAGTAATTATTAATTGTTGGAAAAAATTTTAAAGCTTTCGTTTCATTGTTGTTTTTTCGAAATAATCAAAGTTAATTCAAATTGTGTTAAAAAAATAAATATAAGTATGGATGAAGGTACAAACATTGAAAAAAATGTTAATGAAAAAATCAAAATCCAAATTACTTAAAATAACCGTAAATATTTTTCAACCAATTATTATGTATACCACTTTATTTACACATTAATGAGGTTATTGCCTTATATTACAAAATAAAAGACAGATGGAGCGTTGCCGAACTAAAGCGTCTTATTCACGGTCCATCTTGACGTACGTCCAGCCAAGGTCATACACGATGCACGATGCAAAACGACAGTGAATAGCGTTGACGACTGACGTACGTCAATAATTATTATTATTATCTTGCTGGATGTGCACGACCAACTTTTCATCCAGCAAGCACCCCCCACCACCGCGAACGTCGTGCAGATGGACAGTGAATAGCGCGGACGTACAGCAGATTAGTGTTGCCAACAGAAATTAATGTAAATACTTGGAAACGTGGCCTATTGATATGATTTTTTTGTGATAACTTAGTGAGTACATGAGCAAGCAAGAAACGGTTATTTTTGATTTTTATGTACACAGGAAATCCCAATTATCATTATTTATTTATTTATTTATTTGACACTTCATTACACACATTATTTTATAAAATATAAAAGTAAATAATAAATCACAAATCCATTACTTTTGGATCAACCTTGTACACATGGACAGTTTATATTCAGAAGTTATTATTTTAAAAGAGCTCCAAGGCGAATTGTTGAATAACACAGATTTTATGCAAAAGTCCACTGCAGAAAAATGGCAATTTATTTAAAAAAAATATCTTGACGAATTTGTTTGTTTAAAAAAAAATGATTAGCTATATACTCTCTGTTCCCGCCACTTTAGCATTAAAGAGTCTTTTCGGTCATGAATGTGAAGTTGCGGGAAGAGAGAAACCGAGCTTCATTAAAAATTAATTAAAAATCTTGAAATATATAAATTTAGATTTGGAATGTTTGGATTCATATAATTCATTTAAAAATAATGAAAAATTCTTAGTTACTGCAAAAAGTACAAAAAAATACATTTTTAAAAATATTTATTTACTCTTTATTTACCTCCTTTAAAATCAGATATACTCTATTTCTTCAAATAAAAGTTGGCAACCCTAGCCATGCTTGATGCGCGCACGATCGTCAGTAGGATACATCCAGCACCGCGGCCTTGAGCCGACGTACGTCGGGGATTGACCGTGAATAAGACGCTTAAACCGAATGATTTATCGTCATTTTCAATAAAGCTATGTGTGCTGTCATTTCGCCGCTGCACTGTACGTACACGGTGCTTCTGTGTGCGTGTAATGTTACCAGATATTGAAAAAAGAGTTCCCCGACTACGGAAAAAAGAGGGTTATGTTTTTCGAGTTTATGTATGTATGTATAATATTTCTTTGACACGCCCTGCAGTATAAACCGTTGGACCGATTTTGAGTTGTGAGGTTTCATTGCAATCATCTGAATTATTATGTTAGTGGCGGTAGTGATGTAGGCTATACCTATACATAAATTAGCAGTCAAGTTTTAATTTTTATTTTAATATTATAATAATTTCGGGTTTATGATATTTTTTTTATAATATTGTAAAAATTCTTTTATTAGATACATAAAGTACCTGCCTACTAAAGTTATATATGGACAAAATAATTGTATTCAATTTTTAATTAAATAAATTACATAAAAAAAGTTTAAATATTAACTATAATAATTAATATTATTTTTTATTTTTAATTAAATCGCTAGCGAAAACGACTATGACGTTTTTAAGCTTTATAAAAGTAACAAAATAATGTATTATGCTTATTAAAATAATTTAATAATGATCATGAACCTTTAGTGCACTATACAAATAATCACATTCACGATCGAAAAATCCAACAGCATTACCCTGAAGATCTTTTAACCATTTTACCGTTTTACCAGTAAAAATGGCAAATTCATTTTCAAAATACTGGCAACATACGTTGAAGTTTTGTATTCCTTCATATCTGTAAAATTATTATTTGTATAAAGAAATAAATCAGCCAAATAATCTACAGAAAACCTGTGAAACGATGTTTTATCTTTTTTTTTTGTTTTCGGGAACAAATTTTACAGCGTTTTATAATCACAAGACAGCATTTTTTTACTAAAATTGCAAACCCTTTTTGACGTATTGCATGACAATAATATATGCGCTATAGCCATGCTATAGCACTGGTGCAGCGACGTATTTGCTTTTGATTTCGTATTTTCTTTGACAAGGGCGACGGGCGGTTGTCATGCTCCATCTGTATTTTATTTTGTAATCGTAGGGCGTATTCAGAAAGAAAGCTTGAAACTTATAAGCGCTTATCGGCGCTTGTCATGTTCATATGTTTTCTCTGAACAACGATCATATGGAACTGCCATATGCATGTACTTTTCC
>CAJQZN010034839.1:0-10311 GCA_907164685.1 Colias eurytheme | reverse complement strand
TGGTGGTACCCGAGTATTATGGAACAGAGAAACATAATAATAATAATTTATTTATTGATAAGACATCATAGGTCCACTTGTTAGTAATTTCTTAATTACTATGTTAGTAGTTTAAAGGAGGAATAAATAAGGGGAGGAGTAAGTCAATCATCCTTGTTAAATTTTGAGAACTTTCTACTGTAATGACGCAGAACTTTTCTATGTAAAATTTGTATGTTTGTTTATACTATAGGATGATGACTAATCATTTTTTCTACTAATGGAAAGCGATGCAATGCTATTTAAATCTTATTGTATGTTTGTTCTTTCTTAAATATTAATTGTCTTAAATATGTCTTTATTATTTGATTCAATAACAATTAACAGCAATCAACAATGAATAAAAATTATACTGTGTAACTATGTTTGAAACATATTTGAAATCAAAACAATATGTATTTTTATAATAAACACAGACTCTTCAGCTGATATTTTTCCATTTTCATAAACAACCAAGCAAAAATAAACAATAATATCTCACGAGTTTCTACAACATTAGATACGTAGAGTTTAATAATAAAATTGTATTTTTGAAGTGAAACTTCTTTATCGGGGTTGGAAAAAAATTTAGTGTAACATTTTTTCGTTACGCGCCATCTTTCTCTTATCCCTACCACGCGTGATTCGACGTATTTCTGTAAAGTTGCATATAGTAAATTATTTTTTTAAAAATAAGGTCAAGTTTCACTTCTTACGTGTGTACACTAGTACACGCACACATTTTTTTTTTAATTTAGCTGATCACAAATTGTCTTCACCATTGCAACAATTGGTGAAGAAAAACATCGTGGAACCATGTCCAAGAAGCAAAAGTTCGACAACATGTTATCTGCCAACCCGCACTTGGCCAGCGTACTAGTTTATCTCCTAAACCCTCTAAAGACAACTTTGTGTCAGCAGTGGGAGCAAATATATTAAATAAAATTTAAATATGTAATGTAATCCTATCTTAAGAGTAGGTTAAAAAGTCTTAAGTATAGTTTGTTTAAAATTGCGTCAATTTAGAAGCTACATGCCAACAAAATCGCGTGCAACAAGCTACTATATCTTTATACGTAACAATAGACAAATAATGATTAAAATCCTAATTTCACAGTCTCTTGCAATATGATAAACTGTCAAATTTAACAATTATGTATAATCTGTATTACATTGCATAACAACTTTCGAATCAATAACACACGACATTTGAAAGTACGAAGTTTTGTTCCGTTATATTTTGGTATTTTTAACCGACTTCAAAAAAAGGAGGAGGTTATCAATTCGGCCGGTATGTTTTTTTTTTTTATTTATGTACACCGATTACTCCGAGGTTTCTGAACCGATTTACGTGATTCTTTTTTTGTTCGATGCGGGATGGTGTCGAATTGGTCCCATAAAATTTTTATTCGGATAGGCCCAGTAGTTTTTATTTTATGAACATTTTTGTCTGTATTTGTAAATGTTGCAAGTGCAAGTTAAGTCGGTTGTTTTTAACGCAGTTATCACTTGTGAATTATTGTTAATGTCATTTTGGTATTAAATGCCATTTTCACATTGTTACTGGGATTTTATCATGTAGGCATTAAACCATAGACTTAATAAGCGCTACTAAATTATGAAAAAAGTTCTAGCTGCAGCATCTACTTGTTCCCGATAAACTCAGAACTATTGCACCGGTTCACTGTAAATGTATTATTTTTTCAATTTTTGAAACCACAAGAGGCGAATTTTAATTATTTATTATAAGAGTGCGAACTAGCTAAGTAAATAATTTTTTCTTACAGTTGTGATATTGTAATAAAACTGTACTGCTAATTATTTTAACTAATTCCCCTTCGGAACCAATTGGTAATTTTTTTTATATCTTAAATAGATTTTTTTTCAACTCAACTTCATATATCTATGGGTTTAAATATTGTACGGTGAGCTTGTAAGTTTTCCCGCCAATATTTGCCGCCAACTTTCTAGCCACTTCAAATTTTCATGATATTATGTAGTATTAATTTTTTATCTCAAATAATTGATTTATTTGTATTCTATAGAGGATTTTTACTAAAGCGCTATAAAATTTTTATCATCTAACGGCAATTTCATCCGCTTTAGAAACTACATACTTAATTAAATTTAACAATTGTTATATCTACCTCTATATTCAAAGTATTAACTAACCTGATTAATATTCAAATATAATTGTTTCCCGTGTGGATTGGTAACTTGGCTAGCGACCAGAGACGCCAAAGCCACCCTCTGGTTCCCCGACATCGCACGAATTATTGGCAAAATCTGCGCAAACTTTCCCATATTATTCCTCTTTTCCAAAGCCCGTAACACAGCGTCCCGTATCATGCCTTCCTTTTCCTTCCTCACATTAACTAAATCATCGTCGGCTTCTATAGAATCAATATTATACTGCGGTCTATGGGAATTGGTGACTCCACGAGGCTTAACTATTTTAACTGGCGGTTTCACTATCGTCTCATAATGTCTCGATTCCTGCGCTATCATCATTTCTTCAGGATCGTAGAATTCAAAGTCGTCTAGCTCCTGAGCTCTCGCGAGCGCGAAAATCAAAACAATGTTAACAAGCAACATTTTTTCTTAAAGATCACTACACATTGTGCGCACACGCGTAGGACTCAGCGACGAGTGACTATCATATACTGAACATAACGTGGTATGGCCGGATCTTGCGACTTTCTCCCATGCTAGGGTCAGAATTATGACCTGCAAATCTGCGGCCATACCGATACATCCAAAGAAAATTACGTAAACGATAATTGGACATTGTTCATCAGATTTTCATTTGATTATAGTTTTTGTTGCCTTTTTGACCTTATTATTTGGATGATAAAGCCTGTTTGGTATTGTAGAGGGGGGAATGATAGCAAAATTATGATATGCTTTCACACTTCATAACGTCGCGTCAAGAAAGTGGATATAAACAAATTGTTGCCAAATTGTTATAGTTATAATTAAGAGCAAATTTAGAAGCACGTGAACTTTAAGTGTTAATTGCTGTTAATTATCATTATTTTAGAAGTGCTAATTGTGTAATATGAAATACATAGAGCTCGATAGCTTTCACAGTGCGTCTATATTTTTAAAGTGGAATTAGAGATAAGTTTTTATAACAAATCCCAGATTTAAGTATGAATTACTATTGTTTTCAACGAACTGTATTGAATTTCCTATAAGTAAATGTTACGGCAACAACGTTTACCAATTTTCATAACCACATTTTATCTTCTTTGTTATCTTTTACATATTTATTAAATCCAATCGTTTCATTTACAATATAAATTGTATACATTTTATACATGGTGCATTAAAATATTTTATTTAAAGAGTTTACTTTAATACAATGAAAAATTAGGTTGCTCTATGATTTGCTTCAAAATTCGAATCTTAATAATATATATAAATCTCGTGTCACAATGTTTGTCCTCAATGGACTCCTAAACCACTTAACCGATTATAATAAAATTCGCACACCATGTGCAGTTCGATCCAACTTGAGAGATAGGATAGTTTAAACATGTAGGTACCACGGGCGAAGCCGGGGCGGACCGCTAGTTATATTATATGTAGAGAATGGATTAATTTTCAATAGATATTTATCTACACTAATATTATAAAGAGGAAAACTTTGTTTGTTTGTTTGATTGTAATGAATAGGCTCATAAACTACTGGACCGATTTTAAAAATTCTTTCACCATTCGAAAGCTACATTATCCACGAGTAATATAGGATAGGTTTTATCCCGGAAATTCCACGGCAACGGGAACTATGCGAGTTTTTCTTTGAAACCGCGGGCGGAGCCGCCGGCGGAAAGCTAGTTGATTATAAAAAATAAGTTTACTCTTTTATTGAAAATGAATTAAAGTGAAATGTAATGAAATATACTATCTGATTTTCAGTAGCCGAACTGTAGACTATTTTTATTATTTTTTCGCAGGAGAGATAATTTCTTTATTCATTCATAGATATACATATTCACGTTGGGTAAAATTGCATGTGTTCTACCCAATTGTATGTTGTTAAAATATATTAAATAATAATACGCTGTAAGAAATCATATTCGCATTTTTCAATAATATAAAGCCTTAGGAATCATTTCTATGTTTATAAATTTCTCGCATGGCATTACCGCTATGCCTTATTAAATTAATGAGTGATAGTTTACGGGTATCATTTAAGCTATCACCAATTTAATTAGTTTTGTGTTTCTTAAATAATAGGGTTTGTCCTCAAAATAGTAGATCTGTCACCAAAATGTAGTCACCAAACAATGCAAATCAGTTCCACAATAAATCACCTAAAATCCTGAGATATAAGGTCTAGTCTATACTTATAATAAATCTGTAGAGAGGCCAATTCTGTACATGAAATATATTTAATCTGTAGAGAGGCCAATTCTGTACATGAAATATATTTAAAAAAAAACTATGAAGGGGTGATAAGGGATCGCTACTGATGCCAAAAATGCAATCAGTAAAATTTTTGTCTGTCTGTCTGTCTGTCTGTCTGTCTGTCTGTCTGTCTGTATATTCGTTATAGAAACAAAAACTACACGACGGATTTTAACGAAATTTGGCACAATTATTCTTCATACTCCTGGGCAGGTTATAGTAAAAGAATCATGTAAATCGGTGTAGAAACACCAAAGTTATACATGAAATACGCTATAAGTCATCGCGCGTGAACTACATGCCATAAGGATTATTTTTGTGTATCAGTTGCCGCGTTCGACGCGCTTCGCGGCGGGAGCTATAAAAAGGCGGCGGATCCGCACCGTTTCGCGTTGTCACGGCATCACGTGTGAACGGCTGAACCGATTTCGATAATTCTTTTCTATTATATTCCTTGAAGTACGAGGATGGTTCTTATGTAGAGAAAACGTAAATATGTACCACGGGCGAAGCCGGGGCGGACCGCTAGTACCAAATAAATGTTTTTGTATGTATTATAATAGGTGTGTCCTAATAAGTATTTAAGCAAACTAATTTAAAGAGATCACCAATAAATCATATTATGTTACTAGAAAATTGCATTAAGTTCAAATAAAAAATTAGGGTTGTCATCATCGTTTCAACCAAAAGATTCTGCTACTTAAGCTGCTACTTAACTAGACTCACAAGGTTCTAAATTTCCAGTGGTAGTATAAATTATATTTAAATAATTTTTTTAGCAGAGTAGTAAATAAAACAATTAAAGTCAAAATAATCAATATTTATTGTTTAAAATAATTACCACTGAACAATCAGCGCTGGTTTAAAATAGCTGGCTTATGGCTAGCAGAATAGTAGATAAAACACTTAATTAAAGTTAAAATAATCAATATTTATTCTTAAAAATGATAACCACTGAATAATCATTTGGTCATCATTGGTCAATTTTTAAAGCGCGCCAATTTGTCTCCGCCCCTTTGATCATTTTTTCATTAAAATTATAAATTGATGTATTAAATTGGTAACGGATACTATTAATTTAATATCTGAACGAAATAAAATGTTACTACTGTATTGGTGACAAAATATCAAATAAAAAGGAGTCGCAGTCAGGGATCGATAATCGATTTACATAATATTTGGTGACAGATCTACCATTCTGAGCACAGAGCTATTATTTAGGTAACAAAACTTTTATTATAAGAACGAAGTTTATATTCATGTAATGCAATATAATTTTATGGGTTATTGATCTCTTATTTTACACATATATTAACATTAATTTGATAATTCATACCTAGGAACAATTTTTGTTTATCTGAGAACGAAAATATTTCGTGGTGATAGATCTATTTATTAGGTGATACAACTTGATGACAAATATAAATTTTGGTGATAGAAAATAAAGTTCCCATAGTTTACCATGAGGCCATTTGATCGTTATATTTTTTTCCATAGGAAGATAAATGTATTATTCACCCTGTATTTGAAAATAAGGAACTATGCCGCAATTCCAAAGAAAGTAAGTGTTTTAACCACAAGAACATTTCCTTAATTTTAAATAACAATTGTGGTGTAGCTTTGTAGTTTTATACTATCGCTTTAGTACCAGGAAATGAGACAGCACTTTTCATAAAAAGCAGAAGGGAACTTCCTGGTTTTCTAGAGCTTTTCTGAAGTTTTATAACTTCTTTTTATTATTAAGTAGTTTTCCGCCCGCGGCTTCGCCCGCTTTGACTAAAACATAATAAATTATATACTAAAACCTTCCTCTTGAATCACTCTATCTATAAAAAACCGCATCAAAATCCGTTGCGTAGTTTAAAAGATTTAAGCATACATAGGGTGATAGGGACAGACAAAGCGACTTTGTTTTATACTAAGTAGTGACTATGAGGAATCAGCAATGATGTAAACCGTTATCCGGTGAATAGTGCCGGCGTTAGGGGTTCGCCATTGGCTTGAGGGGGCAATGGCCCAGGGCGACAAATTCTGGGGGGCGCCAAGGTCTGAAGTTGGTTAACCTAAAACTTGATATTGCTTCCCTCAAGTGGGCGCCACAATCTTTTCGCCCGGGGTGTCAGTGGCCCTTAAATTACGCCGGCACTGCCGGCCGGTGAAAATTTTGGAACGTAGTCATCCATTTTTTATTTTTTCTAGTTCAGTTGGAAAACGAAACCACGAAAAATTCTAGAATAGTTTAATTAATTCATATTAATACCATACATATGAATGTTATAACGTTGAAATATATTAAAGTACTCCTTCCCTAAGCTCTCTCGAGATACGAGTCTAAGCGTATTTGCTCTGACAGATCATAGAAGGGGCTTTGAATTTCAAATACCTCTTCAGTGAGGCATTGATACTTACCTACAGACGATCGATTTGCTATACTGGATAATATTGAGATATATAATTACGCTTACAAGAAACTTTTATATACTATTGAAACCCCGGAGTTGACTTAAAAAAAATTATGCTATATGTTAATTTCGCTTTCATTATTTTTTTTCGAAATTTCACTCCAATCTGTACAGTATTTCGGACTTGAAAGTCTTACATATAAATCGTTGGCCTATTTAATCTATGGAAGATTATATTATATTGTATTATAACACAGACTTTATAATTTATCATATCAGTATGAAGAGCCAAAGTAAGTTACAACTTTCTACAACTGCATTTTCATGCACTCAGCATCTATTAATTATAATAGTGTTTAGATCCGTGTATCTGATTAAAAACAATGTCTTAATTTGGATAAAACTGAATCGTTTGTATATTTCTTAATTAGATTAATTTGTTTTTTCATTTAATATTTGCACACTCAATCAACGGGTAGAATGTATTAGCCATATTATATTGTAATTAAAACATCTATAATTTGTAACTACATTCTTGCAAATAAATGTAAATTGAATTTGATATTTATATGTGACTGAATACTTCAAATGTAAATGCATTATTATATTTGAAATAGCTATGCCCCGCGGTTTTACTGGCAAGCGTTTATATTGGTCTTAGTGTGATAGAGAGCCTACCCTAGGCTATTTAAATCGGACGGATCGGCATGAGCTAATTTTTAAATCGGACAAGTAGTTCCTGAGATAAACGCGTTTAAGCAAACAAACAGAACCCTTCAGCTTATATATTAGTATAAATTTAAGTTTCTACATTTCATAGGTAACATTTGGATAGGAAAAAAAACAAAGATTATAATCATTTCATATTACTTTATTCAATAAAATAAATCTTTCAAACTTATTCAAATAAACAGATCTTCACAATCCAATAACTATAAATTTTAGACTAGACAGTAATATTGAACTGAGATTTGAAATAAAATAAATTCCACAAATTTACAATATAAGATTATACATAGATTGTTAAAATACATTAAGGGCCGATTTTTCAATGCTTGGATAAAACTTATTCGTCAAATAATATATAAAACTACCATTTTAAAAACGTATTCTAAATGCCCGTATTTGACAGTTTACGTAACATTTTAATATTATCGTGTAATACTTTATTGGACGGATAAGTTTTTTCCAAGCATTGAAAAATCGGCCCTTACAAAACAAGCCATTTTAGCACCACAGCTTGTTCTTGAAAAATGTTAAAAATGTGTAGAATTCCAACATACAATAAATCTTGTGATAAAATAACACGCATTTAGTAAATATTACATTTCGAAAACCTGTGCTCTATACTAAACTTAACATTATTTACAATTACACCCAGCTCAGCAGAATACTGTTATAAATAAAACTATTTACAATACAATTTACACAAATTTCATACAATTGAAATCAATTTTAAAGCCTAGTGTCATGAATTCCACGCTCCTACGAATAAGTCAGTCAATGAACGTCCAATTCAAATAATTTACTCGTAGTTTTTTAATCTAGCTTTAAAACTAGTTAAATATCAGGTTTAAAACCAAAGTCCAATATTAATTCAACATGATTTCTTTTGATCGAGGCTTTTTCCTCAATCAATAAAGACAGTTCGTTAGACTGCACTGTATCGAGCAATAAAATTCGAAAACTTTTCTACCAATAGAAATTCGGAATTTTTATCAATACAAGAACACTTTTTGCGATACTAAATTTTCTATCGAACTTCAGTCCTTAAATATCACATTCAAATTCGGAGACTCTTTTTTTCCTACCGTCGGGCGTCATTTGAAAGTGATTATTGGCATTTATCCGGGGAAATCCATTGAAACTATTCCTGCTTACTAAAGGATTCTCTCTTTCTCTATCCCTATGAAAACTGGAGGTCGACAGTTTCCCATCTTTTCGCTCAACAAAGTTAGGATCGTTAAAGTTTTTGTCAGTGAAATTTCTGTCAGCGAAGTTTTTGTCGGCGAAATTCTTGTCGGCGAAGTTTCTGTCAGCGAAGTTTTTGTCGGTGAAACTGCGGTCGGCGAATTCGCCGTCAGAGAAGTTTCTCTCGAAGTTCAGGTCGCGGATGCCGAAGCCGCCCATACGGGGCGTGCCGATACCGAATTTATTACGCATTTCTTCATCGCGCAAGTTGAACGCTCTGTTCTCGAACTTTCCTTGGCCCGTTTTTAATCTGGAAGGGGGAAAAAAGGTATCGTTTAATTGAAAAATAGGTTTCATACAAAATTAATTAAGGATTTTTGTACTAATCGGTTCAACATGGCTAAAATTATTAAAATCACTATAACAAAAAATATGACGACCTTACATTGCTATGTAGTTATATTCGTATCTATTGATTATTTTATTATTAATCAACGAAGTAAATAACCCATTTTTTTATTAAATAAATACGTGACGTACATATAACCTCTTCCAAGTGCCATTTTATTCTAAGAAATAACATCCCAATAATCAATTACAATTAAATTATCATTACTTACTCTCTAAACACCCGCCTTTCCCTATCATACTCCGCCGACAGCCCCTCTTCATCATTAATAATCGCCGACGGATCGCTATACACCGACGACTCTTGGTAAAACGAGTCCAGATCCACATAATTCCCTTCCACGGGTTCATTATCCAGCAGTTCTGCTAGTTGAGACTTTAGTTGTGCAAACGTGGGTCGTTGGTTCGGGTCCGCGTGCCAACAGGCATGCATTGCCCGGTAGAGTTGCGGCTTGCAGTGCGGGGGGCGCTCGAGCCGGTAGCCCTCTGTGACCGCGGTGAGGACTTCGCGGCCTGACATCGCTGCGTATGGTGTTGAACCTGGAAAATGACATTGTTGGTGAGAAAATTAATATGTAGAAAGTAATGGAAGGTGAGAAAACGAAGAAATTTTTGCTCAAAAAATTGAAAATGTTGAAAAATTTTATTTTGGAATGTGTTAATTTACGATTTTGTGTTATTTTTTAGTCGTTAAATAAAGTGAGCAAAAGTAATGACCCGTAATTAGTAAAGATTTTGTTAAGTAAAATGATAACAATATCAGTATAAGTTGTATACGTAGTATATTATTATTAGTCTGTGGTATAAGCGCTATCTGATTGCTATACACATTACACAGTACCATTAACATCTACCACACTCACACTTCCACAAACCAACTTATCTAGCGAAACAATCACCATACATCCGAATGATGGCTGTACAGTGTACACATTATACAATATACAGTAGTGCCTCAGACGCCATCCACCACACGGGCAGGGCATCCCGCGCACGAGACTCCAAACTATACACGCTTTAGCGCCATCTACCGCATTTATACCATAATATCAATAATTTACCTAGCGTAACGATCTCCCACAGCAGTATCCCAAAGGCCCACACATCCGAGTGATGGCTGTACACATTATACAGCAAGGCTTCAGGGGCCATCCACCGC
>CAJQZN010034833.1:0-11042 GCA_907164685.1 Colias eurytheme | reverse complement strand
TGAGTACAAAAAAAATGAAAATAATGTTGTAAGTAACGACCAATGTTCTCACATGATGACATTAAAATTATCCGTGAATTTAAAAAATACAATATGAATTGTTTCGTTAAATTTAATTAAAATACGTTCGTGTACTGTTTTTACTATTTATTTTTCAATACCAAATGAAAATCAAGTGAGAGATTAATATGATAATTAACGATTTAACTTACCTCTGTTACGTTGACCAGCCATTTTAAAAACTTGAACTAAAGTATTTTAAAATTCTGTGATTGGATAACCCATTTACCTACCAAACCTAATAGTTCAATTCAGCCAATCGCGTTACACAGTGATCAACGGCAGAAAAGCGCGGTATTTTTTAAGATATTACGAATTTTCGATTTTGTCATCGGATGAGGACGGTGGTTGGTAATTTAGTTAAAACTTTTTGGTGCTTTGGGTTGTAATGGTGATGGTGTTTATGTACTTATATGAGGCCATTGGTCCTTAGGAGGTTATGTAAGTGTTGTCTGAATCTAAAAGAAAAGAAATAAAATGGAGATGGTGACTTGTATTTAAATGTATATTTTTATTTAACGTCACACCGCACACGAACAATATTTCCATAGAAATGAAAAAAAGAACAAAAATTGCATCTACACTGTCACCAAAAAGGTCGAAACTAGAGTATTATTCGTAGCACTTGTAACAGAGGAACTTAGCTTTCAGTTGCTCAAAGAAATTCTATTTATTCTTGAGAATACATAACTGGCGCTTTGTGGAGGCGTCGCTTTGTAGAATTTTTCATGGATATAAAATTGCATACTTTTGTGAAGTAAAAGTTCCACTGTTAAAACTTTTTATGTCTTTAAACCGGACTTCTCTTTTGTATGAATGAATGAATAATCTTATTTTTGGTTAACATTCAAGAACGAGTTTCTTTATCTCATTGTGCCCGATACAGACTTTATTATTCTCTATGCTTCATAATTATTGTCTTTTGTATTCATTAAAGTATTTACTACTATCTAGTATGACATTATCTGTGCTATTATCCTCCCACCCGGGACCTCACTGACCGAGATAGTTACATTCTGGGGCTTTCATTGTTTCAAAATGTAGCCCTTATTTGATCTCCATAATTGATCGCAGAACACTGATACAGGAAAGTAACTCTATTACCATATTATATAACGTCTGACGACGAGGCGTTATGTACCTTATATGTACCTATCATTCTATTATTCGTAACATTTATACTGTTATAGGGATTTATCTAAATATTAAAAATTTTATTCCTAACTATTAAAATGAAAAGATATTGTTAAAGATCGAAATTAAAACAAAATTAGAAATTTCCTTCCATCTTGTGATTATGGCTTTTAATCAAAATAATTGTTTCAATGAAGGTGGAATACCGTTGATCATTAATAAATGCTTGAATAATTTCTCGAGCTATGCGTCTCAGGCATTCGCTTGATATTTGCAGATTCTATTTACTTCGAATTATTGTGATGATCGCATCAAAGCATATAAGGATTAAGAACATATTAAACAAATTAGCTCCAAAATTTGGTTGCAATTTAATAGATTTTTTCTCAATATCATCATCAAAGCTGCAACAATAAAATTACTGAAATAAAATAGGTTTCATATTATGTATCATTGAAAAGGGTAATCTCATTTCAAAATATTGTTAATTCATTTAATAATCTCGGAATGGGTAGAACTTTTAATAGCACAAAATTAAACCTAGTCCATTGTACAGATTGATCTTACCTATTACTCTATCTACTACTCTACTAATATTTTAAAAAAGGTGAAGATAAAAACTTTTTTAACCTAAAAAATTATGGCCTAAAACTTTTCCAAGATCCACGAATCTTGTATCGCCTTGTAGTTGATCAAAGTCCCTAGCAAGATTGCAGCAAATATTTGAGCTAAGTGCTAGTAGAGAGTGTGTACATGAGACCCGAGTGGGGGGAGGGGGAGGGGGGACTACTCCATATTAAATAGTTCAAGTGAAAGACGAGACTTGGGAAAACCTTTACAACTAGACCGTAAGAGTTTCGTTATTTTGTTAATTCACGGTTGGACTACGTGTGGATTCAACTTTTGTATAGAACATACCTAACTAACAGTTGTATAAATCGTATTATTCTGTTGAATAATACGATTTATACAACTGTTGCCCCATCTAAATATTATATCAATAGTTACCTCTTCTAAAAATATATACAGAAATTAAGTGATGATAGTGCTTGGTCCAGTTTTATTAAACTAAAAATAACAATACAATTTTAATTGATTTATAAAACAAATACATAGAACGAATCTAAAACAGTCCCTACGCATGTGTTACAGGAAGTTTCTGCAAAGCTACGTTTCAGTGACGCTCTTTCAAGCCGACTTAAATACGAAGTATCTTTGACCTTTTAATATACTGAAAGACCTTTTAATGAAAAGTCAGTTCAAAACGTAATTTCTGTATAAATTCGATAATCTAGGGTCACGCCAACACACGGGAGACGGTTAAAAAACTGTGTCGGCCGAATATAACACAATTTATCACTGCCTGACATCGGCTTAGCCCTCGAGGGTACAAAATCGCATGAAGGCTTTTTGCGACGAATTTTATTTCAACTTAAATAAAGTTATACGTGTTAAGCCTACAATATAGAGTAATTGTCGTCGGCTTTACAAATATTTATTAAAATCAACTCCGAATTTAAATACAGCCAAAATATTCGCGTTGGCTATATTTATCTTTCATCAAGGTAATTGCTTCTTTTTGCCCGTTACTACGTTAATTTACAATCCTTGGTTATGGATTACATGTCGAAACAAGTTATTTATTTTATCAACATGAGGAAATGCTGTTGTGTAAGTTATACCGTATAAGTATCTATTCTTTTTCGAAGTGTACACAATATACTTACAGTTATTAAGAACTACATGTCAGTACAAAAATGAGTTATTATTATCATACAAGCACATTTGTACGTGTGACGTTGACTGAGTTACGGCACATTACGTCAGCTACTATGTAATGTCGGCTGTGAATCTTCGCTAGTGAATCCTATATCAGGCAATTGCAACAGAGAATTCACTCGCAGACCATTGCTTCCTCAAATTGCACGCACAATCCTGAAATATGTAGTAGTTACGTCTGAAATTATTAATGTATCAGGGACATCAAAATCCAAAATCATTGGATAAGGCGTCAAGAACAGTCAGATGGACAGAGTTACTTTCATATTATATTTTCGTTTGATCTGTAGTCTGCATGCCAATACGAAAATAATCATTCCATTGGCTGGCAGGCTTTTCTCAGAAAATGGATTGCTAGCTCAATCCATGATAGCGATTTTTTTTGGATTAGGATTCACGTAGAGCGTTTGCTAACTAGTATATAATATCTATTTTTGAAAACACTATTTGATAGATGCTTTTGAACTTATAAAAACTTAGAATTAATAATGAAATTAATGCTATCTAAATTAAATAGCTATACACAAAGATGCTTATTAAATCCGGGTCATCAATTGTAAAAGCGTAAGGATTCTTGTAAAGTCTGTAGCTATAACATTTGATTTTAATAAGCTCCCTAAGACCTCGAAGGAACCTAATTGAATGCCTAATCGTGAGGAAAATTCCAAGGAATCGGGCGTTATATTATATTTTTATAAAAAAATATATCTCGATAAGATCGTTTGTTATTTATTTGGGATTCGTAAATTATATTAATAATTTATCTTTATTATTTTAAAAAAGATATTAAAGCAGCTCTAATGTTAGCGATTTCATTATCTCGCCAAGTGTAGGCAAATTAATTAATTTAGTAAACGACAGCCTCGCCGATGAAAACACTCAAAGTTCTAAATAATATTGTAATACTGTGGTTCTAGTATGTAGCCTTAAGTTAGAATAAGCATAATATAAATCATTGTATTTATTTAAAATATAACATAATGAATCATCGTTTCGTATTGATCATTCGTTTCATTTGGTACCCCCATAAGTACCCCTTTACAAAGTTTTATCGACTTAATTATGTTTCAAATGCAAATAATCCACAATAAAAGTTTTATTAAAACTGTCGACACACAATGAAGCGTACAGTGATTATTGTGAAAATGTCTCTTAATTTGTAGACCAGTTTTAAGTTTTAATATATATTTATTACATAAGTACACTATAGTTACTACCTCAATACATCTAAGATTATTTCAAGCTTCACTAATTAGAGTAAGACTTGTATATATACATATTTAGAAAAAACAACAAGCTTATTTAGCTATGAAATAGCGTAATATTTTGTTGTTATTATATCAATATTTTTATATCCCACGCGTGAGTGCTAACGACATCAGCGATACAAAATTGATACAAAGTAAACATGTAAAAACGTATAATATATTCAGTAAGAGGTCTGAGGATCGTGACTTATTCAGAAGAAAGAATAAACCGACGACGTTGCTACTTAATTTCTTTTGTTTTCATTCTCGCTCGGGAGTGGGCCGCGAAACTGCGTCTATTTGCGATTTTTATTATTTTGTGTACGAATAATCTATACTTAATATAATAATATTATAAAGCTGAAGAGTTTGTTTATTTGTTAAGAGGAGGCTCCCTTTCTCATTTCTGGCACTGAGAGACCGGTTACGGTACTAGACGCTAATACAGCCGTAATAAAGTTGAATATCGCGTGCGCTCTTTGATCGCGTTCGAGCTCGAAAAGTAAGTCTCAATTCTTATTTCGTCTATAACTAAAGTAATAATTGATCTAGAGAAAAAATATCTTGGGATTCGATAGTAAACTCTATCTTCTTTCTGTTAACATTTATTTTAGACATAAAGTCCAAGTAAATCTTTAAAAAAATGTAATAATCCTTAAAAAAGGCATCATTTTTGAATAAAAAATGAATCGAGCGAAAATGTTACAATTATGTTTCTGTCTTGTACATCGAAAGAAAAAGACCCAATAAATCATATACTAAATTTCCATTTTGATTGTATGTGTGACTGTTTCAGAATATTAATGCAAATTCACATAAAATTTAGGGAGCTTCCCCTTAATTTGAGCGCGCTAATCTCAGGAACTACTGTTTACGCAATTCTGTTGAAGTATCTTCACATCTTATGTGTAGCTTTGAAAAGCTTTTCCAATATATTTGTATCTACTGACTGATATGATACTGCGTGGGACTTCTGCTTTAGAATCGTTGCAAAGTTTAAATTTGTCGCTTATAAGTACGTTTAAATTATACTAAAGATTCTAACTCATTAACAGCAACCTGAAAGCAATTTAACTTAAGTAAATTTTCATCGACATGGCACAATCGTTCCGTGAAACGGAACCGTTTTCGATTTAATATTTTTCTTTCATTAGATCAACAATATTTCCAAAGAACGCTCGAGGCTAGTGGCCCGCCAAAATACTAAGCCTTATTTAGAAACAAGAATGGTTAAGTCCTTCGGAGTCGCCCACTTGTTTACAGTTTTAGGTTAAGCGGGACTTTATTAGGATCAACTTTATAAAAACGAGATTTTAATACTTTTGTCCCTGTCTATTATTTTTAAGACTTTTGACGTTACAGAAGTTTATTGAGAGCAGGCACTCATTATCATAAATTTATTTTCACTCTTTTACTAGAAATAATTGCTTCAGTCGCATTAATCGATCTTATATATATGTAACAACATTTAACTAACTAGATAGTGCTGTTTCGAGTACCTATAATATTAAAATGTTCATCTATAAAGTTAAACCGTGCTTTTTGCCGCTTTACATGCGTATTAGTTATGAACCTTTGATTGTTAATGTGAGAATGATTTTCTAAGTTAGCCTCACTCCTCACATATGCAGTTTTTTACATGCTCAATTACGAGCCAGAATATTTAAGAGTCTATGTAATATGTACCTACCTAACATCTTTGTAAATCTACATTCTGCAAATAAAGAAATTTGAATTTGAATTATAATTATTTATTTATTTATTTATTTATTTATTTATTAGACACACCAATAATGACTCAATTAATACAATATACAGAAATACATTAATAATTATTTCATAAACTGAATTTGCCATAAAGCAGGCGTATACAACAATTATAAAAAAAAAATGTCTTAAAATTTTTCAGTTTTAAAAGTCTAAAAATACATACTTAATCAAGTTTATCATCCATTGACGAAAAAACATAAAATTCATCACATAATTAAAAATTTATCAAGAATACATAAAATTAATAGTTACTACAATGATAACATGATTAAAATTTTGAAATTTGAAACATCCATGAAATAAAAAATATATAAAATTCAATTAAAACATGGCTAAAACACATAAAATACAAATTAATAAAAACATATAAAGCACATAAAATAAAATATGTCAAATACATCAACACAGTCACTGAATAAAATTTACTATTTTATTTTTAAAACTATAAAAATTATCGTGAAAGATGTCAATGTCAACGTTATTACTATGTTGTAAGCTATTTCTTTTATTGGTAACACTATTGTACGTTTTCATTAACCTATTAAATGGACTATTCTTTTTTAAATTAGTACGGGATAGACTTGGGCAGAAAGTACTAGAAACACCGTAACGTGGAATAGAGCGTGGAACTGACAAATTCAAATACATAATTAGGTTAGAGCTAAGGTTCCCATGAATAATTTTATGCAATGTATATAAATCGAGTAAACGACGGCGATTTTCCAAAGAGTTTAATTTAAAGTGATCCAGTCTATCTTTATAAGCTGCCCTATACGAAATACGGTGATCCTTAAAAGCTAAGTACTTTGTGAAAGCTTTCTGTAGGCGTTCAATGCGGCCTATATGAATTTGATAATGCGGATTCCAAATCGTACTAGCATATTCTAATAGACTACGAACTAGGGCACTAAATAGGCAAATTATCGTACTTGCTTGTCTGAAATCTTTTGTATTCCGTTTTATAAAACCTAACATCTGCCAAGCTTTAGAACATATATGATCAATATGGTTTGAAAAGTTTAGTTTTTTGTCAAATAATATACCTAGATCACGAACTACTGACACTTCCTTAACAGGTTTATGATTAATTGTGTAAGCTGATTTAAAAGAATTCTTTTTTCTAGAAAATTTTATGTGAAGGCACTTGTCAGCGTTAATCTCCATTTTATTATTCTTACACCAGACTTGAATAGCATTTATATCATGCTGCAGAAGATATGCGTCATCAGAATTGTTCACACTACGATAAAGTTTTAGGTCATCGGCAAAGATTGAGCAATTACTATAACTAATGCAGTTAGAAATGTCGTTGATAAAGATTAAGAAAAGAGTCGGGCCTAGGTGTGTCCCTTGGGGAACCCCTGACGTCGCAATATATTCACGAGACCTGAATCCACCCATGGTCACCCTTTGAACCCTATGGCGAAGATAAGAATGAAACCATTGGATAAGAGTTCCGTGGAAGCCATAATTCTTCAATTTTACCAACAGTGTTGTATGGTCGACTTTGTCAAATGCACTGCTGAAGTCTGTGTATATGGCATCCGTTTCAGAGCCTCTGTCTAAGCATTCGCTGATATATGTTGAATAGTGCAGTAAATTTGACACTGTCGACCGATTTTTGCAAAATCCATGCTGAAAATCATTGATAAGGTTGCTAAAGTATGGAGTAACGGCGGATAGTACCAAGCGTTCAAATATTTTTGAGAAAGTGTTTAGTAGAGAAACCGGACGGTAATTCTTGACATCATCTTTATCGCCTTTCTTGTAAATAGGGACGATATTTGCTGTCTTCCACGCGGTTGGAAAAATCGAAGACTCTAGGGATTTCTGAAATATGATTTTGAGCGGAAAGGAAAGATTATGGCTGGTTTTAATAATAAAAAATGGCGGGATTCCATCTGGTCCTGCGCCCTTACTAGGATCGAGGGAACGGAGCAATTTTAGAATATGGCTTTCAATTACCTCGATATCGTATATGGAGAATTGTGAATATATATCATTATCCGCGGTTAATACCTGCTGGTCACTACATGAAAATATTGAATTAAAATGAGAAGCAAAAAGCTCGGAAATGCCAGGTCCAGTATCAGAAGACAAATTACCTAATTTCATTCTTGAGGGAAAAGTCGACGAACAACCTCTACGACTTTTAATGAACGTCCAGAATTTTTTAGGATGATGTTTTATTGAAGCTTCTATACTAGTTATATAATCCTTATATTGAGATTTAATTAATTTATTAATTCTTTTACTCAGTATGCTGACTTCTAGATTGTCCCTAGGATTTTTATAGATTTTAAACCTTTTACGGAGTTTTTCTTTTTCAGAGATTAGCTTTATTAGATCCTTTCTATACCAAATAGGATATTTTCGGCTTTTTGTTTTGTGGCTGGGAACGTGAAGATTAATTACATCATTGATCAAACTATAAAACTTTGAAACCATAACATTGACATCTTTACACGAAACCAATTCCTGTTCCCAGTTTATCTTTGACAGCTTGGAGTTAATCAAACAATAATCAGATTTAAAAAATTTACGACTTGTATATGGTTTGTTTATTAAATATTTAGATTTCGATAATGCTACATTAATTTTAATTGCCGGATGATGAGGGTCTAATCTAGCTAAGGGAACAGAAACCTTTGATACTTCAATCTGACAATTTCGGCCAAAAACTAAATCTAAAATTCGCTGGTTATGATTTTTAACATTATTAAATTGGAGCAAATCATTATGAGACATAAAATCGACTAGAGACAAGCCAGATGAAGTATCATAGTTGCACGGGCGTAAATACATATCTGATTCCACCGTCCAGTCAATAAATCCCATATTAAAATCACCTATAACTATTGATTCACATGGATGCGATTGTATAGCATTACTTATATTTTCCAAAATACCATCTACTACATATGAACACACTGGAGGAGGTAAGTAAACAGCACATAGTAAGATATCCCTAGATTTGCCCTCCGATATGCATTTCAATGAAACCCATAAATCTTCATATATACTTTCAAGGTGACGCATACGAACAGATTGAATTTCTTTAGATATAGCTATAATAACACCACCACCTCTCGTCTTTATAGATGCCGTAGATTGCCGGTCTCTTCTATATATATTATAATTTTCATTAAAAATCTCGTTATCAAATACTGAACAATCCAACCAAGTTTCCGTACCAATAATTATGTCGTATTCGGTTTGCAGTGACATTAACCTTATACCATCTAGTTTAGTTTTCATACCTCGAAAATTTTGATAATATATATTGAATGGTAAAATATTAAATATCGGACTTTTTCCTAGGGCAATGATACTATATTTTGTTGAGAGATTCGAAGTTCTTAATTTGTATGGGTTGAGATCGCTCATCCTTCCGGGTCAAAATTCTCCCGTTTCTTACCCAAACAAATTTTATACCTTTTTCCTTTGCAACGAGGCGTGTTTTAGCATGAAGGGACTTATAATATGGTGATAAATGTTCCGACACATAGATAAGGTCAGGTGGGGTAAGAGGAACATATTTCATTTTCAGTAAAATATTTTGACTGCTAGGAACAACATTTATAGCTTTTTAAGATGTTTGAAACACACAGAACTTACCTTTATGTATTAGCTTCCCGTAGGCTAAATGTCATTACTCTAATAACAGTTCTTACGAAGATATTGACATTAATGTCAAGATTGAGTAATCGTTCCTCTTCCCCCTTACAAGGGGTAAGAGGGACAGTCATTGTATTTCCTAAGATTGGAGTTTGAATTAAAATATTCGTTGCTAAACGTTCGTTAATTTGTAGATAGAATGTCTTTGGTCAATATTAGATCTTAATGTCGATGAAATAAGGTATAATTTGGAATAAAAAACAAGAATACATCAATTCGGGGTAAGAGGGACATACAGGTTCGAGCAGGGGTGGCAAACTAAAAAGAAGTCGACTAGTTATAATTCTATTTTTATTTAATCATACATAGTAATGGTAAACAGTCTGTCCCTAACTAGTTTTCCTAGTTAGTTACTCTTTAAAAATAACAATGGCACTATGTGATGAGATCAATATTGCGAATCAGTATTTTAATTCATCTATTAAGAACCTTCTCCTTTTTAAGAAGTCAGTTAAAAATATAAATGATCTTCTTGATCCAAAAGAAATTCTTTGGAATTTCTGGAATTTTGAGACAGGCGAACTTAGCGAAACTTGGCGAATAGTGGTGCTTGCATCACTGTGTTCCGGTTTGGTGGTGAGATGAGGCCCTGAAGTAATTAATTACTGGCACAGGACTCAGGAGGCATAATCCTTTAGGCCGGCAACGCACTTGTGACTCCTCTGGAGTTGCGAATGTCCATGGGTGGCGGAAATCGCTTAACATCAGGTGATCCGTATGCTCGTTTGCCCGCCTATTAAATAAAAAAAAATATAAAAAAAACACATGAGCGAGAAATTTTTAGTTATAATTTAAAATTGTAATAGGTACAGAACAGTCAGTCACTTCTTTTCATTTTATCCACATATAATTATAAATTAATCAAAATGTTGGTCACCCCTCACACGGGGGAAGAGAAACATATGTTCCTCTTTCACCGTCAATAGTGAGCCTCTTACCCCAGCTATTGTTTTTGAAGTCTAGGATTTTCAAGCGAAAGAAACTCACAATATTTAGTTGTTTCTTAACTAAAATGATTAATAAAAGAAATACTTACAGTTTTCTCCGTGTATCAGTATATTTAAAATATTTCTAGCACACTTTTATCACTAAAATATGGGTTCGCAAAAAAACGAGTCAACTTGGTGTTAGCCGAATTCGCAACTGTCAAATTTGTTTACATTTTTTGTGATGTCTGTGCTACGTAGCGACATCTACTCAAAACCGCTCAAACTAATTCGCCTTCACTTTTTTATCGACGGAAAGTACATAGTCATAAACGCTTCGGTTTACTAGTTATGGTCTCTAGGCCCTCTTCCCCCAGTGACCCTCTTACCCCACCTGACCTTAGGAGTCTTATTTCCACCATAACCCAACAAACTAGAATTAATACGA
>CAJQZN010034830.1:0-10325 GCA_907164685.1 Colias eurytheme | reverse complement strand
GCCGTGCGATGTATTTTATCGCCCGCGCTGCCCCTAAAATGACATTAAGCGTTTTTGTAGAGACTGTGTAGCTCGCAAAAATCCCAAAGTCGTTGACTCCGATGCAGCCGGTCTAACGCCGAGGAATATTTGTCGAGAAATCGCCGAGGGAGCCAGACTCGAAATCGATTTTGCTCGCTACGGTTTCCTTGCCACGAATCGGAATCCCCAGGCGGTGCCATGTTGCTCAAGGCACATGCATTAACTCGAATGAATCATTTAAACCCACTGTTTGAACGGAGCTCGAATGACTGCACGTTTTTCTTTATTGCATTTAATCAACACGGCATTATGGTCGCCGTTCTGAGTTGGTAAACTTTGGGCACGCTGGCTCGAGTTTTGATTCACACTGTTTCGAGAAATCTGAGTCATTTCGATTTAATGTGACTACTAGATTAACAGCTTGATAAACATGTGTTCCTAGTATTATCCGCCTTCTGTTGAATTTATATTAAATCACTAATAATAGAATCAATAAAAATCTGTTTTAGGAATAGTGTTTTTTTTTTCATTCTTTTTCTGATGGTTAAGCGTTTTGTAATACCGTTGTAAGAATAATTATCGTTGTTCATGTGTTTTGTCTTCAATACTTAACCGAGTCGAGTGTGTTTCTTTTTGCGTTTTTCAATTGACCCTCCAGGACGTGTAGGTTACAATAAAAAGTAATTCCCTCTACGTAGACTACGTTAATGCCGGCTTAGCGTCCCGTCCAGGTATTTTGCTAAATGGGTAATCCTGCAAACGTTTATTCGATGTGGATCGTTACGTCGCTTTAAGCCGCTTGCCTCGGTGCGTGGCGTTAAAGGGATGATGGTCGACAGATTGGCTGTGACGTCACGGGATAATTCCGGCGGGAAATGCGAATTTTGGAACATGATCGCCGTGTTGTGGTTATGCAACCGTGGAAATTAATAGATTTTATGCGATATATTGAAAGTTGAAACGTTAAATCGAGTTATCCACATTTTAAATAATAGTTTGCATAAAACTCCGTGGCGAAATTGAGATTTGTTAATTGTAGTTGTACTGTATAAATAAGTACAAAATATGACCTTACCAAGTGTAGTATGTACACTCTCACACAGGATATGAGTATAAATAAAACGTTATTTTTATCTTTATAAGCTACTAATCACCTTTTCCGCAATGCGACTATAATTCTTTTACATTTTATTTTATAAGTTTAGGTACATAAACATATATATTTATAACATACCTATTACCCACCGATCGTACCTATATTTATTTGATTGTCTGCTAAAAACCGTAATACGACGAATATAATAAATAATTTATTCTATTGGATGAGGCGCGGTGGGAATTTATCGAAATTTTCACTCTTTGTTCAATAAAGGCTATTCAATTTTATTTCACAGACCTTCAGCTATATATGTTATTACTTAAATTATATTCTGATCATCAAAATTTGACCTTTAATTTCGCAATAGGACACGTGAAGTTGATTAATTGATTGTCTATCAAATAATATTATTTCTTTTGTGCTATAATTAATAATTGTATATTGCTTTTAGAAAACCAATTTCAATCAAATCGCAATAATAATAGTATTTACCAAACTATTTATGTATTTACGAGTTGATAGTAGTAATTATTGCATCTGCATAATCAACTCCGTCGCGACCCTGATCGTTAGTGAACTCACGAAGACCAACTTGAATTTTACCGAAGTTACGTATATATTACTTTTAATTAGCATTCAACCTTTAAAACTACACTATAAGAGCGAGTTGCGAGAGAACATTTGCATATTGTAGCGCATGCACGAGATTGCAAACTCGCTGTAATAACAATTTTGATTAACAATCTGTAGAGATGTTATTTGGTATGTAAAAATGTTACATACGAATTATTGTGAATGCCAAAACTGATTGTTCTTATTTATCGATCACGTACATATTACGCGAGTGCGTCGCGGGCGAACGAGGGTCGGCGCCGAGATTGCAAATTTCCCGGCGCCCGCTACTCCAGGCTTGTTTGCGAGAATGTCACGTTGCCGAGCGTCCCGCCCCCTCCCCCTCGACTGTCAAGCCCCGTTGCCCCTACGTGCTCTTCTCCCCGTAACTCGATATAGCTTTAAGAGGCAAACGCCTCCTTTGTGAAGCTATCATTAACGCCGCAGGTTCGCTGTCACCATTGGTTCAGGTGTCGTCAAGTTTCAATAACACGTTTTTATGGTGCAACGTTAATGTTGACGAGTACGGCACGACTGTCGTAAACTAATAATGTTTCAATTGTAACGTGACACTGATTTTCCCGTCAGCCGGCTAGAAACTATTCGTCTTTCGGAACGGGATATGAATTTCACTCCGGCGTGTCACCGAAGCGTCGGATGTCAAATGATTTCCCTCAAAGACCCAAATAACTCGCGCATTTCGATATCGCTGAAACGCGAGAGGTCGACTTGAGGGCCCGCTATTTTATTCGATATTTTGCATTTTATTTTCTTTAGCACCAGGGAATCTGGGATATTCAGATATGTCACATCTCCAATGGATTCGTTGAGGTCAACGTACTCATTCTGATTTACAAACAATGGATTCGCGAGCGCATCGCTTTTGCAAACGATGAAATATTGGTAATGGCCAATTCGGCATAATGTATCAGAACGTGAGCGTGGCGTCGGTAACGTAGCTTTATATTGTTTAAATGTATCGGGTTGTCTAATACACGTCTATTTAGGGACATTCTTTTCACTCTCGCCTAAGCCTCCCTTTCAGTCGATTCGCAAAGAGCCCCCGAACCCTCGTCGAACCGCCCCTATCTCTGACGGCCAGCGGCTTGTGGATTACGAAACTTAAATCATTCGCCCCTTTGTTGCGAACGTCGGAATATTTTTTACCCCCGTCCCGGCGATATCTGAACGCTTGTCTTATCTCTTTTATCTCCGCTTTGTGTTAATATCTACAATCTCGATATTACAATGTGTTTTAGAAATAATATGCAAATTCTATTTAACGTCTGACGATATTGAATTTTGAAAGTAATATTCCATAGATTATGTTTAACTTGTTGATGGATTGGTTTACGGTCTTGCGTCGAAGTAATAATAGTTCATCCATAATAGGTAGGCATGTACATGTTTCATAGCGTTGTTTAATGTAATTTGAGACATTCATAACAATGACACGGTCCAGTTGCTTATCTCCGAGTGCAATTTCTTTGTTCGCCGTATACGCAGTTTCTCTAAAGGGAACGAGCTAGATAAGCCCAAGAAGGCCATCCAGCCCCTGCAGATGGCAGATAGTTGAGAACCTTCCCCGGTTATATTTCTCCTCCTATCGCCCTGTCTTTCTCAAACATTATTTAACCTGAACGCTCGCGTAGTTCTTTATAAGTGCGCAGTAAATTATGGTATGCGATTTTATATCTTTGCAGTTAGAGCTTTGGACGATTCCTTTAAAAGCTGAGTTATTAAATTTATAATCATTCAGGCTTGAAAGCAAATAGCTATTATATATTGCTTTAGTGTGCTTGAGTGATATATAATTATTGGTTTCTTTTTGCGGCAGCAGGTGGTCCGCTGTACTCGTATTTAAGCGGTAATTCTTTTGATTCCATCATGGCAATATAATGAGAAATGTTTATTATATTGCAAATGTGATATAACCATACTTGTTTTAAATATAGATGTGTACTTATTCTTTAGGTGTTTATGGGCGTTTTAAATTGAAAATAAATGAACTATGTATATTGGGGCGTGGTTTAGGCTCTACATAGTTTATTTAAGTCTTAATTTGTATAAATATTTTCAGTAATCGGCAGCACGGCCGTAATTCAGTCTGCGGTCAGCCGGTCGGGTCGGCCCCGTTATTAACGAGCCAAACGTCGCCATTTTTGTCAGTCAATTAAAGCCACGGCCGGTTTTGAATACTTACCGTTGTGGGGACTATTTCTGTATAGTTTGCAGTTCGCTTTCGATTTTGATGTCCTTATTCTATACACTTTTTATATTGAACTAGCTGCTCCGCGCGGTTTTACCCCCGTGGCTCCACTCCTGTTAGTCGTAGCGTGATGATATATAGCCTATAGAAAAAATTTTTCAAATCGGACCAGTAGTTCCCGAGATTAGCGCGTTCAAACAAACAAACAAACAAACGCTTCAGCTTTATAATATTAGTATAGATAACGATGAATGTGGGAATTGAATTGAGAATTGAGAATTTCAATTGCTGTCCTCGTTCGAATTATTGTGATATCCTATAAATTATGGTTAGGCCAAGGTCGTATATGAATCGTATATTTCCTGTACGGAAAATAGAAAGTATTGATACACTTCTTGGAAATATATCTTTCGTATTACCGCTCTATAAGATAGCTATTTATATAGCTACGACATTTCACTAACAATATCTTTATTATTTTGAGTTCATTTGTAGCTATCGAAGCATCAATCTTGAGATAACAACTAGCTAACGAAAGAGAAGCGTCGATTCACAGCACTACTCTGAGTCGTATTAAAAGTTATCGCGTGTTAGATAAATATTAATGAGTGGTGCCGGCGGCGTGGGATCGCACTAGTTACTACGTTTACGTGATCAGCTGTGGTGACGTGGGCGCGCGTCAGAGACTCGCCCGCCGGCACAGTATAGTGATTATAGTTTATACTGAGCGGTATAGTAATGTATTATGTGTGACTGAGCGCTTTGCGTTGATCGTGGGAGACTTTATAGACTTAAACGTAGGTACTAGCTGTGCCGCGCGGTCTCAACCGAGTGGGCAAAATCGAGTAATGCTATAGCTTATGTTTAATATTGGTATATAAGCTACATCACTGTTTAGTATCATCAAAATCCGTTCAGTGGTTGTCGCGTTAAAGAATTACAAATATACAGCGATACATTCTTACCAACTTTTGCGTTTATAATTGCGAATAAATACGAGTTATTATCTGGTTCAATAGTTACCGCAGTATAGAATCTTTATGTGAATAATAATCAAATATCTCTAGTTTACATACAATGAAGTAAAACAAGCCTCATATTTCTCATAGTTATTGAAAACTTTTTACAAGAGCAACGCATAATTAACTAATTTCCATTTGATTAATGGAACGATCCTATAATTTTATGCACGAACAGAAAAGAGTTTCATACACGATTAATTCTTTATATAGAGTGTTATTCTTAATTAATTGACGTTGACGTGTATGTTAATAATTAATTCTGGCCACGTACCATGATGTCTTATAAGGGAAAAGGGATTTCATATACGATCTTCACAATGGCCAAGGCAAGTAGAGGCAATCACGATAGTGTAAATGCGGCCTAAATGTCCCTGATCGGCCGTCATTGTAGGTGTTTTTTCATAATAGCCGTACTAGCGGCGACCATCGACTATCATATTATTATGTTGGGCCAACGCTGCCCATGGAGAAGAGGGTCCATTAGCCACTTCCAAGTCTTAGAACAGTATTATAAATCCAGTGCGGAAGAATGATAGCGCCATATAGGTCATCTAGCGCCATCACTTTCTCACACTGGAAATAATACTGCTATAAGACATCATGGTAACCCCCTTAACGCACATATTGTGACTATAAATCTATCAGCGTTATTAATTGCAGGAAGTGCAATATAACTATATGGGTCAAGTGAGTGTTGGCTCGTTTGTAACAGGCTGTTAGTGGACTGAGTCATTTCACAAGCAGGTGCTGAAGTTTTAACGAACCTTCTAGAAAGATGGCGATGTTTCTAGAAGGATTATGCCCATAAAAGTAATGGTATATTGAATAGTCTTCTAGAATTTTATAATTGATAGGTTTAGAACTTATATTATAAATGCTAAAGTTAGTGAGGATGGATGGATGTTTGTTACTCTTTCACGTAAATACGACCGAACCGATTTCAATGAAATTTGGTTTGTAGGTAGCTGAAGATCAAGAATAAGGCATAGGCTACTGTTTATCCTGGAAATCCCACAGGAACGTGATTATGCTGGTTTTTCTTTGAAAACGCGGGCGAAGCCTCAGGCGGAAATCTATAGTAGAGAATAAATCTATTGTTTTCAACTCCGTAAGACAAGACGCTACTTGATATTGAAGAAATATGATATTAAGTTAGAAGCCACATAGTTACCAATAAAAGATTCGCTTTTGCACGTGTCTCAACAAAAAGTAGGTATCTTCTATAATAAAAAGTACTTAAGACTCTTAGATTGGAATTAGATGCCTCGATTAATATAGTCACATCTACATTTCAATTTCATCTCTATTTATATAGAGGTAAGACTGAATTTTGGCCTAAGTAATTAGTTTCGCAATGTAAGAAGCCCCACATACGGAATGAGGACACTAGGAACACATGTGGGTTAAGTTAGGTTCAGAGCTGTGTGATGTAAACAGTTTTAATGGATTATATCATAATTTTAACCTATGTTTTTATTTTTAAATAGTATCGCATGAACACTTTTTCTGTATTGTAAATCATTTATTTACAAAAATCATATCTTAGCAAGTTAAAAAAATCGTGCTTAAGATAACTATATAGTTTTGGATGCGACTTCAAAAGTGACAATAGTAAAATTGAGAGTGAAAATTGTACTCTGATAAAAGGATACGATAGTAAAATCGTATAAAATCAACGATTTGTAGAAAAGTTTTATAGGTAGATACACATTTTAATTAACAATAAAACAAATACAATTATCATGATAAGATTGGTATGCAGGTAATAAAAGTACTAATTAAATGAGAGTTTTAATTATAATGTTTCAACTTTCAAAATGTTTATTGGATACTAAATTTATTTAAATATATTATTTTTACTACATAGATACTACTACGTATTACGGTGCATTTACATCAAACGAGCGAATGCTCATTCTAACCCCACTATGTCAAATTCTAACTACGTTTGGAAAGATTATAATATGCAATATTCTAATACTGAACAACACTGAGTTCGAGTTTTCGTTTACACTAAAAGATCACGAAAGAATTCTCTTGTTCTAGCTCTAGCTCTGTGTTCGTATGATGTAAACGCACCGTTACAAAACCGTGCACAACTATATTATCACAGCGTGATTTATTTAATTATCATCTATTATTGCAAACGAAAGTTATTCACTTATGTTAAAATAATTATTGTACGGCCTACACGCAAGTCATTAAATTGTAATATTGACAACATAACATTAATTACAATAAATAAGTTGTATATTTTCTCTTATAGTCGAACGTATATTTCACATACGTTTGTTTTTGAAATAATTTATCACATTTTTTATCTATAAGTCAGCACAAAATGTAGATAGGTATAGAATAATTTAAATCTATAGATAAAACCCAATTAACATCCTAAAACGACAAATCCATCTGATTTCAGTCTATTTGCTAAATTAATTCTAATGACGTAAGTAATTTATTAAATACCTATTTGCAAACAAAATTCTGTCTCATTGCAACACAATTGTTAATAGATAGCTTTTCTTTGTTATCTTATTTCATGATTATGATAAATACTTAATTAGTAATTTTATACATTGTAAATACATAGAAGCCCCAAGCGCTTTAAACTTAAATGATTATAATTTTAGCGCATACACAAAGTATCGATGACGTCACAGTTTGCGTACAATATTGTTATATTGGGTCAAACGCCTCTAATTGCACTGAAGCGACTTCCCGGCAGTGTCAGGTGTAATATAAATGGCGGAATAAACTTAGCACAACGTTTTATTTGTTTCACGTATTAATAATGATTCACCTACACCGTGCTGGGACCGGGCCTTCCTGGAGCCGGGAAACACATGAAACCAAAGAATCCATTGACATTTCAACTCCGTACCCCGTCCGTGCTCGGTCGAACCACGGTCAGGCAAGAATCATTTTACAAAAAGTATACAATAATGTTTGTTCGCGCCCCGGACGGGACACGGTCCGGTCGAAACATGGTTTAGTGTAATCATGCTTTATGATGTCTTTTGCGTATAATAATATGAACCAGTCAGCAGTCACGTGTGTATTGATTTATTGAGTGTACTGTAATGAGGTAAAAAGCTTAAAAAACGAGGTCATTGACTTACTTTGTTCTTAAAAACTTGTACACACAAACGTCACACGAAAATATGTATTTACCTTCGTCCGATGTTTAAGCTCGAAGGTAAAATCAAAATAGAGAAAAATCTGCATTCTCTAATGTACCCAATTGTTAGTATTATTATTTGGCTTTATACATATGTATTAAACACTATCAATTCGTGTCCATCTTGTCGATATTTCATCAATAATTGCTTATGAATCAGAATAAAAAAACGTACTAGCAAATTGGTCGATTTATAAAAGCTAAATATCCCATCAAATCATATTATTAATTTTGTTTTATTTTAAATCAACTTCGTCCGACTGAATATCTCGTTTCAGTTCTCAAGGCTTTTGGCACCTTTTAAGGCTTCACCAGTTACGTTTCCTCAACCTCTTAACTTGCTATATTCATTTAAGAACGATTTGTCATATTAATTAAATTTGTCACGAGTCAAAATGCTTTGAAGCGCGTTCAATTATAAATTGTACTTAAATACAGGGAAGTTGTAAGTTGATCAATTTTAAGGGAAATGAGATTTATGTTTCTCATTAAATGAATGTTGAAGTGAATTTGCAATACAATTTTGTAATACCATCCTTATTATCACTTTTGATTTAGTAATGTTTCTTATACAGTTTAATGAGAAGGTTATTTCTGTTTGTTTTAATTAATTTTTTAGTAAAAAATATCTACTTCTACTAAGTATATAAAAATAAGTCGGGTTTTCCTTCCTGACGCTATAACTCCAGAACGCACGAACCGATTTCCGTGAGGCTTATAACAAATAAAAGGTGTCTCTGGTGGCGAAATGGAGTTCGCCGGGTTTGCTAGTTATAATTATAAAAGTTTATTCATAGGTTATCGCAAGACAGATAACGGTTTTGTAACCAAAATTGTAGTCAATTTCAAATGTAATGCATTAGTTTGTGATATTATTCCATTACTAACTAACGCCTAGTCAAGAGTCACTTGTGTTTAGGCATATTATTATATTGTACTAATTCAATGGATTGGTGTTAAGTATACAATTAAAGGTGATGATTGATTTGCTGTTATATTTGTAAGCAATTGTTGATAAGTGTTATGTATTTGGTAAGAGACTGGTTATAAGTTGCTACATCTCTAATATATTTGCTAATGTACGTTTATTTACATAAATAATAAAGACTAGATTTCCGCCCGCGGCTTCGCCCGCGTTTGCAAAGGAAAACCCGCATAGTTCCCGTTCCCGTGGGATTTCCGGGATAAAACCTATCCTATGTGTTAATCCAAGTTACCCTCTATATGTGTGCTAAATTTCATTGTAATCGGTTCAGTAGTTTTTACGTGAAAGAGTAACAAACATCCATACATCCATACATCCTAACAAACTTTCGCCTTTATAATATTAATAAAGATGTTTCAATGTTGAACTATGTAGGTACATTATATGAGTTATTTCAAAGATAACTAAAACGCTATTTACTATTTAATTTCATTTAAATATCATTCAAAACGATCGAAAGGAACGGATAAGATATTATTTATTCAATTTACGTTTTTATTTTATCGATAAATCAGTTGTAAACTAGCAAACACATTTATCTAGCAGATATGTTTTTCAATTTTAAACTACCAATCCCATTTGAGTTTGAAGCTCTTTGTAGAAAAATATGTAGGTAACATGTACTAAACCTCTGAAAGCCTGTACCTAATACCTATACCTATGCCTATGTAACAAGACACCAAATGAAATAGCCACACATACAACGTCACATGCCCTTTAACAATATACCACGAAAATAAGTCGCGTACACACACCGAGGCTAGGTGCTACGTTGACATTGCCGAGAGAGGCGGGAGCTGAAAAATGTGTCAGAAACACCGATAGTCCGGCATTGACACACTTCCCAGCTTCCTGTCACAAATATCTTTTTGTTTTGCTATTTTTGTATGGGTTTTTTGCGTGTGTTGTGTTTGATAAGGAGGAACGTCACTAGGTTGGTATTTGGATGAGTGATTTAATTTTAGGGTTCCGCAGAGAAGCTTTAAGCGTCGTATGTGTAATCTAGAAATCCGACTGGTGTATGTTGGATTTTTGAGTCAATTTTTAGTTGCGATGGTTGAATTGTAATTTATAATTCAGAATAAGATCAGCCAATAGAGTTGGTATTTTAATACAAGTTTTATTTCAATTTCGTTTTAGGAAAAAATGCTGCACTGAGAAAAAAATTCAATAAAAAATATTAATTACTAATAAAATTC
>CAJQZN010034828.1:0-10318 GCA_907164685.1 Colias eurytheme | reverse complement strand
TCGTGATTGTCTCTACTCGCCCAACGCTGCCCATTGTGAAGAGGACCCATTACAACTTACCCCTCTCCAAATTCAGTTCTACACTGTTCGTCCATAGTAAATACGTAGTTTGATAGTTCTTTAGCACCACCCAATACTACACCATCATCATGGCTTCGTTGGTGAAGACACCACAATTTCCTATAAGAAAGAATTATAATTTAATGAACATCTCTTTTCCAGAGATAATTAATTGATATTAAATTGGTACTGCCAATATTTAAAACCAGGCAAGCTTGAGAAGGTAGTAAATAAGCTCTGCTTAAGTTTAAGTTATTGATAAGAATGGTCAATTTTTATTTATTTTTTTATTTTTATAAACAACGAAGGGGAAATCTGGACCGTTTGAAACTCTACTGCAAAAGGAATTATTAATAAAAATTGTGAATTTTTAGTTTAAACCAATAGTATTATAACTTACTTGGTCTTTTTGTGGAACTGTTCTCTAGAGCAAGAAGACCAGGCGTAGTTGTGAAGAGTGGCCAGCACTGTGGGGGCCATCACAGATCCCTTCAGACCATCTGTTTCACACTGTCCTTCTCCGTCGTGAGTCAGGCCTAGTCTGGGTAAAAAACGGTGAATTAAAATCATATTTTAATCTCTTTGCTAATATACATATAAAATTCTCGTGTCACAATGTTAGTTAACAAACTCCTCCGAAACGGCTTGACCGATTCTCATGAAATTTTGTGTGCATAACAGGTCTTAGAATCGAATAACATCTATTTTTTCATATACGTATACCGGGACAGCTAGTTAGTTATATCATTTACTAATTTTTCTCAAATTTCGATTATAAATGTTCTGTCACATCTTTAAATATTTAATATTAGATACTTAAAACTTTTACAGTTGCTAGTGGAGATAGTAACAGTTAAAATGTATTGGAAAAATACGCTACAAATTGAAAATCTCGGTTGTTTCTGGGAAAGTTAAAAATACAAACTTGCATCAAATGAAATGCTCTTAATGCTCTTACCAAAGCTTATCTTTAATTTCAGTTCTTACAATAGATTAGAAACGAGTCAGAAATTTAATTCTAAATGAAATTTATTGTTATTTCTATATCAACTGTGTTGAGCGAACCTTAAATGGATCGATGTGACCCAGACTTCAGAAATAGATATTACTCTCGGAGGGTATACAAGTACCTCAAACAAATAAAGATCAGCGTGATCTTATATATTTGGAAAGGTACTGAAAATAAATTATAGGTAGCAAATATTTGTATGAATAAAACAAATACATATTAATTTTTGATGATGCCTTAAAATGTCCAGTGTATAAATATTATAATGGAATAATTGATAAACATTAATTTCAACCAGTTTGTAATATACTCGTGATCACTAATAATTTAATTATTGTCAACTAGAGGTCCGCCCCGGCTTCGCCCGTGGTACATATTTCGCAATAAAAGGTAGCCTATGTCCTTTCTCGGGTATCAAAATATCTCCATACCAAATTTCATGCAAATTGGTTCAGTAGATTAGGCGTGATTGAGTAACAGACAGACAGACAGAGTTACTTTCGCATTTATAATATTAGTATGGATAGTATGGATTTACATCCTAAGTAGCTGAATAATGATATCGAATAGTATATTATTCTGAAGTTCTTATATTTTACGATGTGACTATTTGTACGGGTACTGTATATATTTATTCGTACATTTATTCAATTTTTTTTTAATTAAGAATGAACTGGATGATTAGCTTCAAACAAAATTACTATATAATTCGCTAAACATCGCCATGTGTTATTATTTTACAATTTCATATTGCCACATCTTACATTAAAAGTCGGTAAATTTGATTGCCACTATAAAAATAACTTTTACTATCTCCTCGTGATCTGGGTTGCCATAATCGTAAAAATATTTGAAATAATGTTTATAGCGGTGTAATTTTCCTAATGGACCTTCCAAGTTTTTGCACATGCCAGATTTGTACATATACCCTTTTTATGTACAAAATATTATTTCAAATTTGAGGAAGAAATTATTGATTATTCGGCACAAATTAAGGAGTCTAAACCAGTATATTGTACAGAAGTCAGTCGTTAAGCATCTAATAGGCCCTAATGTTTGTAGTTAGGAAGTTGTATTAGTTTTAATTGAACGATAAACAAGCGTGAAATAGGGACGTTAATAATAATCCTTAACTATAATCATAACATCATTTAGTATATGGATATCATAATTGGACTTAAACGCCTCTAAAGGCCGTTATTAAGCTATATTATTCTAATATACTTGATCTTTATATTTTAAACCATATAATAAAGTCTATCTTAGGATAAATTCATTTATATTTCATTTAAAATTTATATTGTACTTGCTTACCGCCCGCGGCTTCGCCCGCTTTCTAAAACCCAATAAATTACCTATACTAAAACCTTCCTCTTGAATCACTCTATCTATTAAAAAAAAACCGCATCCAAATCCGTTGCGTAGTTTTAAAGATTTAAAGCATACCTACAAAGGGACATAGGGACAGAGAAAGCGACTTTGTTTTATACTATGTAGGTACATATAAACGTATTTATGCGGGAGAAAATAAATTATATAACAATTAAAAGCGATTTGTGCCAAATGTCTGCGGGTAAGATGAACAATAGAGCAAAAGAAGCGTATTCGACGTAATCCAAATCTTTTGCTGTCTTCAAATCCTCTTAATTATTACGGGACAAAATGTGAAGCCACAGACTAAAAATGATGGAACAGTCGAATTGTTTTGAATAAAAAGTTTATAGAACAGTGAAATTTTAATGAGAATGGTTTATTCTTACGTATTTGTAATAATGATATAAAGAAGCTGGATAAAGTTTATCCTTTCATCTTGCTAGAATGAATGGGGATTTATAATTCGCATTCAATGGTATAAAAAATAAAAATGTAATTAATGATAGGAATTTTTATGTGGCTAGTGCTTATACTAGCGCACTAGAAAAGTGAATAAAAAGCTTTAGTGCTTTTATACAGGATCGCGGCAATACTACAACAAAATAAACGAATAGTAATCCTCATTTATAAATAGATAAAACTCAAGTCCAGTAGTTGAAATGTGTAGTCGATTTGCAAATAGACCACTTGAAGTTTATCTCAGCAATAAATATGGCATGTGCGCGGTTTGTTTAAAGGGCCTTATCAACCGTAACAGGCGGCGTCAATTAGCCCTCTGAGGCTATAAAACATGCGACGGCCGGGCGATGGCAACGTGACACGACGCGGACGCGACAGCTATGTGTAAAAACGTTGCATAACAGGGTTGGAAAGTCACTTAAACAAATGGCACGAACAATCACTTTGCTTAATTTTGATTGGTTATTCGACCATATGTCATGCAAATGGAAAGCTTTTTAGTGAATTTAATTCGCTAAAAAACAGAACGGACGTCGGCGCGGCGGAGCGATGCACGGGCTGCAGACTGCAGTAGAACGACGCAGACGCCACAGCGACTAGTACAAACTTTTTATATTTCGTAATAAGCGCGACTGCCGCTAGCTTGTTTTTTTCGTGCCCAAGGTATCACTATTCACTACCTCATGTCACGTCGCATCGCTTCGCTGCCGTCGCTCGCCCATCGCAAGTTTCATGGCCTTATCTTCAGAGTCGAGTGTTTTCGATCGTCGCATAAAAATACTGTCTTGAAAAAAACCTGTTTAGATTGAAAGATTGACCTTTCTGACGTATTATGCTGTAATTAGAGGTTATGGAGGTCAAACTGTTATACTGGCCTAAAAAAATATTTATCTGGAAGTATTTTGGAACAACGAATCCTTTTTTTTAAACAAGAGAGACTGTGTACATAGATGGATAGTAATAGGTAGGCCCTTTCTAGCAAAAACTGATTGGATCTGGATCAAATTTGATTCAGTGATAAACTATGTATATAAGCCGGTTTAGTTCTACATAGACTAGCTTCTATTATAGGTAACTAATTTATTCTAAAAAATATAGATATACTCCTAATTACAAGCTTTTAAATGAAAGCTTCATCCTTTAAAAAGTAAAGGAAAAGACATGCGTGTACATGCAAAATATCTATGATGGTTTTTGCATAACAAATTTTGCTCGCACGGCGTAGTGGGTACATTGAGTGGATGGTAAATATTTTATGTAGGGACGCATTTTTCTAACACTAAGCCGATAAATGAATGAAGAATTTGCTTGATATATCATTTTTTTAATTATCAGTATCGTTTCTAGATTTTCTTCTGAGGTTATTCGAGCTTCAAAAGTGTTTACTTACGTGTTATGTCTTCTCTATTTTTTATTTTACAACTTAAAATTCGCAAATGTAATACATTTTGTACACAACATTAACGTTACGTATATAGGGATATAATCATACAAACCTATAGGAAGATACACTGTTCTAGGAAGTTAAAAAGCAAATCACTTGAGCCGTTGTCAACGCTTTAATTTGGCTGTTAGAGAGCGCAATTTGTGTCTTAAAATATTATAAAGGAACTGCTGACAAGGAATCTAAATACAAATTGAATCATCATGTTAACATTGAATACGTTTTTGGACTGGACTTCCGTTTGTTTGCCACAAATGGTCCGGGAGCCAGCAGCAGATTTTATGACCAAGTTCCTCTCAAGCGGTAATTAGTAAAATGGATCAAAGTATAGTATTATGAAGCCTCGTGAACGTCAGCTGGAGCTCGGTTGGGGGGAAGAGCGGTTGTAGCCTCCCGTATCAGCTGACGGTTTTTCCACCAAGATACAGCCAGCTGACATATATATTTATCCACAGTTACATATAAGCTATCATCAGGTAAATTTTTGTTTGAGAGGAAATAACGGAAAATAAATTTTTCTTTAAATTTAACTTTCATGTTCGAGACACCAGCTGACGTATAATACACCATGTTGTAACCAGCTGACTATTTTTTTTCGTTGAGATATTGGGTTAGCTACAATTTGACAAATTTTTAGCTGAGAGGAAATGAATGAATGAATGTATTTTTTTTCCTATGTGCGTGGGAGGCTACAACCGCTCACCCCCCCAACCGAGCGCCAGCTGACGCTCATGAGGCTTTATAATACTATACTCTCATGCGTCTGACGAATTATCTCTTGAGAGGAAATAGTTAACCAAATTTGCACCTGGCTCCCTAACCAAAAGAATGAATTATATTTTATACGCTTCAAGCTGGTCAAATTGTAACAACGTGGATGAAAGATTGCTTGTAATTACTTTTTGTTTGCCTTGTAAAACATTATTTTAGACGAAGCTTTATTATATATTTTTGTTAATAATTAAATTTATATTATATATTAATCATTAATTAATATTGACGTACAATATTGAACACTTAATTGTTAAAATTCTATAAAATCAAGAACTTATTTAAAATAGGCATTCGAAATAAAACCTCATTTTTTGGAACATCGTCAATAATAATACTGTGAATAATACGTTTTCAAAAGAATATTATTATGGACAATACGTGACTTTATATGGAATTCATACCGAATCGTCGTCGTTTATCTCAGATTCCTCCCAAATACAAACAGCGAATCTTTATTAAATTAAATCATGCGAATCCCTAATGATTATGTGTATTGAATATTTACAATCTAATTATAATACTATATGTGTTTTTTGTTAATGACGATTCATATGAACATTTAAGTTTTCATTAATAAGCGAGTAATGTTTTATGAAAGCTTTATGCAGTAAGATAATGATATTTTCAATTTTACGTGAGTATTTTACATATTATGTTCTACTAGCTGGAAGTTATTTTCATTTCATTTTCATGTTTTCATTTAGTCTGCCCGTGAACTCGCTCGCTATATATAGTGTAGAGTATTCGTTACGTTATTTAAATAATATAATGATGACATACACAAGATTAGAATATTTATTATAATCAACATTAATACATAGTTTCAATATTTTGTCCGTAGTCGGTCTGAAAACTGACACTATGCCAGCTATGAGAATAACCCCGATAGAAAGTGAGTATCTATCTGTGGCCGTACTCGTATCATTAGGCCGCGATTACATGATGAAAAGTCCGACAGTCTGTCTGACAGCAGCTTGCAAGTCTGCTTGCAGGTGGAAACGCGGCCTTAGACTTGCAAGCTGCTGTCAGACTGTCGGACATTCCTTGCGGAAGTTTTCTTGCAGGTGGAAACGCGGCCTTAGATATAAGAATTTCACAATCATCCATACAAATGTAAATTTTCTACGAAAGAACGTTACCTCTATAGATTCAAAATGACATTATTTGAAGGTCGTATCAAACACGGCTCTGTTAATTCTATTACATCTTTGTAAAACCTTTGAAATTCTTGTATTTTATTTGAGTTTGACTCGTAAATGCGAGACAAAGGCTTTAATTAAGGCTTGCCTAAACTCGGTACGACTTTAACTCTTCAGAGGAGCTTAATTGCAAATGCCCAATCAACCTTTTGTCTGCTTAATTTAATTAAAATTATTCTTGTCTTGATGAGCTTACATCAGTTATCGTAAATAAATATGGTATTCAATATTATTGTGATGGATTGTTGAGGTGTTATAGTGTAATAGTAAAAGCCAGTTTTGTGATAAAATAATAATAGATTTTAACATTGGAACGTATCTTTCTAGAAAGTCTTTTCTTTCTAAGATTTTGAACTGTTTAAGGACATTCGATTAAAATTACTCAGCTTGGCCAATTTATAACAAGAACAAAGTATTTAATAAATGTTATGTATAATAGATTGTACATAGAGCGCTATTATCAATCATTATTAATTTTCGTCCAAGAGTCTTCCTTTCGGCGAATTAATTACTAGGTAATGGAACTAATTGTGCGTGTGAACCGTGAATGACCGGTAATTGTGAACCATACGATAATTTACTTTAAAATTAGAGCAATAAAGTTCCAAATGGTCCTCAAGATGTTCACAGATGGAGGTTAGAACTGCCACGCTAATTTAAACCTTAATGCAAGATGTTAGAGCTTATTTCACTTATCTCTGTGGTCAGGGGGTAATAACCTATCTGTATGAAAGGATAATGCTCGTAATAAGCTTGGAAAAATCTGAAATTACATTCTTAACTACGTATTGTATGTTTTCGGTTGATCTTATATAAGCCAGAGGATTTGATATCGTGGCTTTATTGGGGTCTGATTCATTTAGTTATAAAAATTTCAGTTTATTTTTAACCAGCATTGTATGAAATATTTCATTATAAAACCTTTATGAATGGAGGTTTCGTTTAAAACAAATGTATGCTGAATGAATTTAATGTAAATGAGAGAAAATTTTGTTACTATTTTGTGAAAAGAAGAGATTTTTCTTCCAGAAAAATGTGGCATCATCAGCATGTTGTAATTTAAAGTTAAGTACCTCCCTAATTTTAAAATCATTGAATTGAATATCAATCTATACTAATATTATAAAGAGGAAAGGTTTGTATGTATATGCATATATGTATGGTTCTCACTAGGGATGTAACGATACATGATTTTGCCGATACGATACCGATACCGATATTTGTAGTAATGTATCGGCGATACCGATACCGATACCGATATCGATGGCTTGGTAGAAAAATAAATAGTGAATTATGCATAAAAAGTTACCAACATTTAACAGAGACAACTGTTAATCGTATTCTTTTAAATAAAAATGCCAAATCAAAAAAACAACAAAACCATTTATTTTAGTATTATTATTTTACGAAGTCAGTTAAACTTTAAGTAATACACATACAATCAGTACCTAATAAAAGTTTACTATAATTGGTAGAGTTTTTTCAGAAAACAAAGTGCGCACGCGCGGGCGGCCTCCCGCATCATTCATTGGGCGCGGATTTTTGAATTATTTGATATCAAAAAAATTGGTTGTTTGTAAAGAAGGTTTACGATCGAGATGTTTACGTGATAACATAATGCAGTGGCAGCGCTCGAGATGAAACGGGAGATCGGTCCGTCTCTCTCTCGTTATACCTGCGATCGCGCTCGTGAGGTTTTGGTGTGACACAAGTTTATGAACATGTCACCCGACTAAAACGATTTTAAAAACGTTATCACGTTAAAAATTAAAAAAATTCAAAATTATTTATTTCTTTCCTTTTCATAAACAAATTTGTGATTGGAACACTCCTAGTAAGCAAATAAAATGCTTGTTTCAGGAGGTTCCGCTCTTCCTTAACACTATTACAGAAACAGAAATAAAACAATATGAATGAATACAATGCAAAAACATAAAAGAAAAGAAAGAATTTAATAAAAAAATATCGGTATCGGTTGATTTATTATCGGCGATACCGATATATCGGCTTGCCGATATATCGGCCGATATATCGGTATCGGTATCGGTATCGTTACATCCCTAGTTCTCACGCATAAACTACTGGACCGATTTTGATGAAATTTGGCACAGATAATCTTTAGACCCTGAGAAAGAATATAGGCTACATTTTATTGCGAAATATGTACCACGGGCGAAGCCGGGGCGGACCGCTAGTACATTATATTCATAAACAAAAGAAATAAATGCACAACACGATAGATATGACAAATCTTTGGTTCTCTAATTTACTCTCTGATTTCCAAACGATTTACGTTTTACTTGTACACCTTTTCTTCCAAGCCCGTATGACATTGCTCCGATAGGCTCCAATGTTTTGGGAAAGAATAAAATAAACATAAAAGAAGTAAATTCAGCATTATTCAATAGATTCACTATTTATATTTGGAGTGTATTTACTTGATTTGACTTTACAAAGGAGTGAGTTTTGCTTTAATATATCTATAACTTTTCCTGCTTTTGTACCTACCATTCATTATGTATTTATATTAAAGGATATTATGTTGTTCTTTGATGCGGTTATTATTACAGATAATATTATCTAAGTATTTACAATGTGTGAAATAAATCTTCAGCAATGCTGTTCTTTTTTATGGGAACAAAATCTATAACATGAAACTTAGGTAGGTACTTCGTTTCATATTATTGCAAAAATCATAATATGTATTATCATTAGGAATTCAATAGATATCTATTCTTAAAACAACCTCCAAATCATCTTATATTTAAAATAGATTCAAACAGACTTGATAAGGCCAATTATAATAAAATATGTATGTACAAGATCTGATCAAAGGCATCAGAAATAGATGACGTGTTCTGCAAGTAACCGGGTCATGATTATATAAATACGATTTGGCTTTACTAGTAGCTCATTCAGTAATGATATATGTAGGTATATTATAGGTATAATTAACTAGCTGCGTTTCGCGGTTACACCCGCGTAGCTCTGCCCCTGTGGGTCTAAGCGTGATAAAATATAGCCTATAGCCTTCCTCGATAAATTGGCTATCTTACACCGAAAGAATTCTTGACATGACAACGTCTTATTATTCGATAGAGCCGGATGCACGCACGAAAAAACATGACTCATGCGGCGTTACCTCGCTCTGAGGCGTTCCATGTAAGGCTTGAAGTGCAAGCGAGAGCGCGGAATGAACGACAAAGAAGCACAATCGGACGTTGTCACGTTCTACTATCGTCAGTAAACCGATTTTACAGACAACCAATTTTTTAAATCGGACCAGAGTTCCTGAGATTAGCGCGTTCAAACAAACAAACTCTTTAGCTTTATAATATTAGTATAGATTAAAAAAAAACTACTTAGTAGTGGAAGCATAACAGAACAATTATTTAACTGCCATACATGGTAGATAAATATACTAATGATTATTCTATGATAAATCAATAACATTTTAAACACAAAAATGAACATATACATTTAGATTTTGATTCAAATGAGAAAAATCTTTTAATTGCGTTTTTTTTTTGTTTCTCGGAATTCATTCAATTCAATTTTATTTATCATCGTAATGTTTCAAGTTGATAATTAAAATTGAAATGGCTATAGACGATATTAAACTACATACAAGTAATATCTGCTACGTCCCGGTAAACGAGTTTTGAAATTCCCAATTTCTTGAAGAAGTCATTTAGTCAAAATATAGCCATATTAATCGATTTCAAATTCTGACTATAACAATATCTTTACTTCAGTTAAAATATCTTGAAAACGGAACTTACATCATCATCACTACATAGTATAAAACAAAGTCGCTTTCCCTGTCTATGTCTATGTCCCTATGTCCCTTTGTACGCTTAAGGTGATGAATTAATTTTTCTAACATTTACGGCCCTTTTCAAACCTTCGTAATTTTTATACCTATTATTAAAGTTGTCGTGATGAAAATTCATGACAAGAAAGTTCAATAGTAACACAATACGTCTACCGTTTTAGAAA
>CAJQZN010034820.1:0-10202 GCA_907164685.1 Colias eurytheme | reverse complement strand
CCGTTAAAAACAATTTTAATCGTTACAATCCCTAATTTAATCACTCTCTACCATTGAGTTACTATGTACTACGTACTAGAGAGGGCATCGCTATTACACTATTTGTAACACGAGTTAGAGCCAAGCGTCTCAAACATCGCTTATATCTATGACTAACTAGCCGTCCCGCACCGCCGCGATTGTTGCACAGATTTTGTTCGTGGTGTCCTCTCTATACGAGTAATATTACCTCAATGCTATCTACCATTTATATCGACCACATATCCTCTCTATTACTTCAACGTCGCATCAGTCATTCGTGAAATGCAAATTAAATCAGTTAAAAAGCAACCACTAAATATTATTAAGTATTTATCTAACGTACACATTTTGTGCGAACTCACTGGATCTAACTGTTATAGAATCAATAATAAGTTTGTTAAAAAATGCTCTTAATGTAAAAACAACAAATGAAGTAGATCATAAAGTATCCAATGATGTAAATGAAGGCAAGAATAAGAATGTAAATTCATTTCTCATCATCATACAGAATCCTTAGATTGTGAATCCCTGATGGTCAAATAAAATCATTAATATTGACTAGAAATAAACTTTTTTTATACAATCATTGTCATTATACAAAAACAAAATTGTGGTATAATTAGCATATCAATAACAAAATCTATTCATTCACTAGAATTATAATAACTAAATGCAGTTAAAATCAACAATATAACTGAAACAACGAACATTCTCGTCAAAGTTTCTACAACAGTAGACCCAGCCGATGATATAGTTAATTTCAAAAATACAGTAAGGAACGAGCGAACTAACGGGTTCCCGAATATAGATCTCTAACAAGTATACGAATAAGTTATATTCAACGCTACATCCATAGAAAAATATGTATAGCGACATCAAAAAAGTGTACAGAATCACAATAACTACATAGTAACATCAATACAGAAACATACTCCATCTAACTACTGATTAAACATCATTATACGCTCGGTTTCTTTGAAAATAGATGAAAGAGCGACTCCGTTAACATTTAATTACGTCTAATTTCAACATCGACAAGACGAAAAATAATTAAGTAAATATAATTCTTCTCTAGATATAATTATAGATTATAGTTGTGTTTACGTAAATTGAAACGCAGAACGCGTCACACTAAGCAATTCCTATATTTGAAGTAAAATTAAACTAAATTTGGAAAGAAATGCAAATGTGCGTAATACATAGAAACAACCAAATGTCACTGGTCGTAATTTAGAAAATAATAAATTAATAATAAAATATAAAGATAATATTAAACCGATTAATAAATAATATAAAGCTGAAATAGATAAATAAATAAACGACGTAAAAACAATAAAAACAAAGAATTTAAACATTACAGTCGCACACGACAGACTCGTTGATTAATTGCCAAGTAATAGTAATTGCATGCTAATATCAATTAATATTTACGTTGTTTAGTTCACAATAACGGTATTCTGACATATTAGAACTGTTTTAAATTTCGCAGTTTAAAAAATAGATAACGAAAGAGAAAAGACGTAAATTGGTAGCAATAAATCTTAAAAGTCGAATTTTAATAAGATTTATTCATAGTTTTTAACATAAATTGTCAATACAAAATCAATACTAATGAACAGAAATCTAGTCGTCTAGCCATTAAAAATGTCTATTAAAAACATATTGAACACAATAAATTGTTTTGAACATTTAATGATTTCTTTTAACTGTATCTTTTACTTTTACGATATCAGAATACGCGTTATTGTCAACTAAAAAGATACAATTAGATCTAAAAGTTAATAATTTAAACATCATCTGTCTTACCACAAAAAACTTTAGACAGGGTTTAAATTTAAGCGCGGGTTCTTTTTAATCTGGTTTTGTCGTATTCCACATAGACAACTATTAAAGTGACAGATCCCTAGTTTAAAGTTAGACTGTGTTTAAATTGTTTTGTGGTAAGACCATATATTTCAAATACTGTTATCTGAAACTCCAAACTATTAGTATAGCCATTACAGACATCAATATATTATTTTAAAATGACCTTCAATATTTTCTGTTATTTTACTGTCTCAATGATCAGATTATTTTTTCTCTCTTATATTTTTTAACATTGGTATTATATCATCATTTTCAATACATTCATGTACTTCGTCTAGTTTGAGTTTTACATTCATTATCGACTGTGGTTTTCTGAATTCATCATGCTATGTATTAGATAGATCATTAAAAATAAATAGGTAATGTTTATTTCCATCAAAAATAATAAACCTCTCATTTTATACTTTAAAAACATAAACATCATCAAAACCACAGCATCAATGAAATAGTTTTACATTATCATCATTATTATGTTTTAGATGTTCAAAACATTGTGTTTGATCGAAATAAATTATAAGTGTCTCGTTTATTTTACTTCTTACCTGGTTTCTTAGCTCTTCCTTGTTTTATTACTTGCACAAGTTTCAAATATTGAGCTTCTGGATTCTCGAGGAATTCTTCAAGCATCTGTTGGATAATAAGTTATTAAATTATGGAAAAGCCTGTTAAGGTAAAAGTTATAATAGTTAATCAATAAACACAACTTTTACATAAGTTATTAATTATTTTATAACAGCACTGTAAGATGTGACAACACTACTCATCGATTAAAGTAATTATAAAAAAAATTGTCAACTGCAATAATTTTACAGATGGACTTAGCGTGTAAGCCGGAAGGCATTCGTATATTTAAGCATTCAAATTTAAAATTTCAAAATTAACAAAGCAATAAAACAAACACATGACGATGTAGCGAAACCGGTCGTAGTAGTTGCGGTTAATTAAAAAAAATTCAAAGTGCAAGTACAAGAGGGCGAGAGGGCAATATATTCTAAAAATATTATTTTAAAATAAAAACCAAAATTTACCGTAACACTAAGCTCGGAAGCTATAGCCGCAGCACACGCCGGGTACTCAGAGAGAGCAATCAAAGTGGGCAATAACGCATGACTTCGAGATTTTGACACCAACCAATTTGCTGGTAAAGTGCACAGTGTTTTGACCACACTCCAACCTTCGCATATTGCCTCCTGGTTGAAAAGTACATATAAGAAAGTTAAATAAGACAGAAATAAGTGGACACTAGTAGTAAGTACCTGTAACCTAGTGGAAAGACTAATAATACGTAAAATCTAAGAATGCCCAAAATATTTTTAGAAATGTGTACTAGAATCGGACATTTTAAAATCCGTTTTTAGTATTGGTAGTAAGAATAGATCAAGATTATAAAAAAAAAACTATTTATATTTCTTCTCAATTCACTTATTCTGAATAAACTGCACAAAACTATAAACTTCGAAATATATCATCAACCATCTGATTAAGCTATTAAGATTACTACTAAATCGAAGATATTATCTAAATGACATTATATCTTATCCAATTCTTTACTCTTATACAACACAATTATTACAATCTTATATCAAATGGTTTTATCACAGTGTCACCGAACTTAAACCAACCCTTAAACAGATAACCGTACTAATGCGTAATATCAATAAAAATTTCTTCCAACGAATTAAAATTCCGCCCTATCCTACTACAACTTCTATATCTAATCTCACTACAAGCCACTTACAAGTTACAAGCGCATGAAATTTTAAACAGTACATTATCATAAACAAGACCCATCTGTTGACACAAAATTCATTATAGTAACGAAAGAATGCTAATAAATTATTCATAGTAATGGTCAGTGTAAGGTAGGAGGAGTGTCGGGCCTAATGTGCTTCCTTGAGTGACTCCCGTAAGAGACACCTGAGGCCGTGGGAAAGTTAACAATTTGTATTATTAATTCTTTTGATGCGGGCGAAATTGCTTGGCCGTTGTTAATCTTAATAACTTGGGTTGTTTATCGTTAATAAATTTCGAGACAGACATATATTCCTATATTGAGTTATATTTTATATATGATAGAACTCGAAATGTTTTAAAACGCTTTTACTGTTTTTGTTTTACTATCTCGCCTTTGAAGTTGTAGTTAATGTAAGCGCAATTCCACAATGATATCATGTGCTAATTTACCACTTTTTATTTTATTTTGGCAACGAAGTTTGATCATAAATACTTGAAACACATTTTTCAATATACGTTTTTAACTCCCAATACATCCGCTTAAGCCACGATTTTTTTTATAAATTATAGGTACCTACTGGAAAATTATTAAATTACCTTCATAAAACTAACCCATATTTTCGTCCTTTATCTTTCCAAAAAGAAACAGCAACCGAATAAAAATTAAATTTAAAACAAAAATTCGTACTTTCAATTCAATTTTTCCCCATAAACCGTCTACCTTTACAAACAAAAAAACGAACATATCTATTAAGACAAGACAATAATAATTAAAAACATCCGTATATTAGTTCCCAGTCAACAGGTGTGTAGTCAGGTGCGCCCGCATAACATTATTAGTTTTACACATTTTACACTTGAATACACGAAAAATTTAGTGACCATTACATGTTGTGAATATATTACATGTTTATTTTTATTTATTGTGGAAAGTCAATTAACCGTAAATAAAGTTTGAAAAACTATTTGAACCGTTTAAAAATTAAAATAGCACAGTTGAACAATATTCATTCATCAATATTATAAATTATCAGGAGTTTAACGTCTAGCCTGTAAAAATAAATAAAAAAAAAACTGAATATCTATATTTTAAGACTCTCGGCTAGAAAAACCACCTTTACATTTCTTACTTTCAATAAACAACGAAATTTAAACTGACTATTGCATTGAATAATAATTATTATACTTTCCCATTTTTAACACTTGTCATAAAAATTAGTTATTATTACTATACCAAACAACTTTATATAATAATATAATTACCTGTAGTTGTGGATTGTTGACCACAACAAAGCCAACGAGCACAATAAGGTCCAGGACCATAGTCTCAGAGAGGCTCTGGTCCAATCGTTCGTTGCTTAGACCTGTGAATAAACAGATTTAAATATAGATACCTACTATAAATAAATATTAATGTAATTGATTTTTATTAAATAGGAACCCGAATACAGAAAGAAAGTATATATAGAATTCTATAGTCTATCCGAACTCTATGTGAGGCAGAGTAAGGCAGAACAACACTAGTTTATATAAAAAATTGTTATTATTATTCATGGAAACATTTAAGTTTGTTACAGACCTAAATTTAAAAAAAAAAACCTTTATCAAATTTCAGTTCAAAAAATAACCTACTTCAAAAACATAGCACAGATAGAAATACATAGGTTATATTAACAACATGTTAACAATACACGTTAACCAAAGCCCAAATAACAAAACCTACATATGTGTGATAAAATACATTTTTATGCCCTTCATATTTTTGACGTGACAACGTCTTATAATTCGATAGAGCCGGCTGCACGCACGAAAAAACATGACTCATGCGGCGTTACCTCGCTCTGAGGCGTTCCATGTAAGGCTTGAAGTGCAAGCGAGAGCGCGGAACGAACGACAAAGAAGCACAATCGGACGTTGTCACGTTCAACTATCGTCCATACACCTACTTTAAAGACAACCAATTTTTTTACACAATAAGTAAACACCAAACTCACGCAAAGTATTCTTTCTAGGCGCTTCCTTATCGTTGGGCGCGTGTTGAGACAGCAGCCGCGCGACCGCCGCGCGAAACTCGATCGGCCAACCGCCTTCGCCAAACGCCTCCTATACAGTTTGTTACCATTTGCTTTGTTTTCTTAAACATATGTTTATTTAGGAAGAACATACAGATGAAATAAGCTATAGAGACGCGACATATTTATTTATTTGTAACACTTTATTGCATAAGCTAAATTTTGACAAAAATAAAATTAATACAAAAGAAAGGCATAGTTTGTAGACATATATTAAGTGTAGACAATACTACAATAAAAGGAAATAAAAACAAGAACTGTAATCGAACGAAAATCTATCATAAAAAAATTATTACAATTAGGTCAAAAATTGAAACAAAATATATGTGATCACAAGAAAGTATGTGTCTTTTGTCCCCGACATGTCGCAGCGGATGGATGTACCTACCTATAATAATCTGATTTTTGTGTGTTAAGATAGAACATTGCAACGGATACTGTTTATGTTGATAATTAAATTACCTATGTTATTATGCTAGAAAGATACATTATAATGCGTATTCAAATCCATGATTATATCAATTAGGTATAATTAACAATAACAACGTGTTTATTCTATAGCTTCATAAAATGACTATATCATTGTTGTAATAGACAAATAATATTATGTATTTTGGTCATAGTCAACTGTTATATAGTCTGTGTAAACAGGAATTGTTTTTGCCCTCCTCTTGTCTCCGGTTCGTGGTGTAATGTCGTGTGTGCACAATTTAGCTTGTTATAAAGTATTGTAAAAATAAAGTTAATTTATCAGCATCCACAAGTTGTGTTTCAATATACAATTATTTCAACAAATATAATTCTATATTTATATAAACACCTGACAGGTTAATTCCTTTGACAACACAACCAAATCCACGGGTAACAGCTAGTGCATAAAGGTAACATGATACACTCAAGGAGGTCGACCGTGACCAGAGGAAGCCCTCACGAAACCGTAACTCACTTTGGACAATTTGCGAGGGACGAGACTATTCCTTCCTTCCTTCTAACTTCTACAATTGGCCGAAAGGAATAGATTTTTACCACTAATTGTAAGTTGGTAGTGGGTATTTAAATGGTCAAGATTTTTAATAAGTAATACTAAGTTACAGAATGTACTGAAAGTTCTGTTTTTAAAGTCAGCGTTTATACTAAAATATTAATAATATACTATTTTCACTTGAAAAACAGTTTTGTATTCAATTTTAAATCCTGTGAAACAATTTCCAGACATCGAAAAGTTTTTTCAATCATCATACAGGGAATCGTAACAATGTTTAGTAACTTGTTTTATGCCTTTATTTTACCGTCTAATAACAGAAAAAGATGTATTATATCATTTTGCAATCAATCGTCAAAATCCTTAAAACCTTATTCCGCCAAAGTATTAGTTATAGGATACATTTATCTACCAAAAACTTGTAACACAATAGAAATCTCAGCTATGACGAGCTAACAAGATTCGCTCGTACAACTTTGCTTCCAAATCTCTGTTAGAAACATTCTACACACGTATTCGGTAGTTTTGTTATCAACACTGAATGGACGCGTGAAAATTAGGTTACTTGAATTGACCCTAGCTGAGACGGGATGAATAAACCGCGTTTTAAATCAGTTAATTCTTATTTATACTCTGTCCATTATTAATTATTTGGTTTTTGACAGCTTCACGCCTATGAAGGATTGTATTGTTTAGGTTAAAATGTCATACAAATAATATTGTACTTCATGGACAGGCCCCGCCCACTTAGTGATGTCTACACATAATTATTCAATGATGGTTCGATAGATTATTATAATCGATAGAAATACTCTGTAAAATATATCCGATACAGAAAAACTCTTGTAGTTATGTAATTTAAACATAAAGACAACCAAATTGTAAGATAGAAACCAATAAATAATAAAATATTAGTTGAGTTTAGTTTTAACATAAAATGCATCTATATGTGGTCTTATTATTACATATCTTATTAGTACGTTTACGTTGTTATTATTATTTACGTACCTAATTCGATTTATGATAATATTTTGAATTTATAATCGGAATGGTCCCAGATGTTTAAAGACAGAATGGATGACTTTCAGCGGCAATTAGACAAATCCCCACAAAATACTGGAAGTCCCAACACAAATCTCTCATCTGAATTTTTTATGTTCAGAGGCCTTGTGATGACCTCACTCCAATGTCTGCAATCACAAGTTGATATGCTTTCAAAGCTCTATGACAAGCAGGAGATGAGAAGCAGGCGAAAAATTCTTCTTGTGCATGGGGTTCCAGAGACTCAGAAGGAGAACACTGCTAACATAATAACTAAAGCACTCTCTGAACATGGGGACATCGGTGATATCTCTAAAGATCTAAGTGAGTGTCACAGAATTGGCCGCACAATGAACAATAAACCCAGACCGGTTCTTATAAAGTTCAGGGTTCTCGAAGATAGAAACCGGGTTTGGTTCTCAAAAACCAACCTTAAAGGTTCTGGTATAACTATATCCGAATTTCTGACTAAACCAAGGCATGACACTTTTATGGCAGCCCGTCAGCGGTTTGGTATCTCTAATTGTTGGACAAAGGATGGACTCATTTTTATTAGCAGCCAAGGGAATCGCTACAAAATTTCATCACAAGTTGAACTTGAAACTATCCCGGTTCCTGCTTCTGACTCTGCTGCACCATGTCCTGCTCGAGTCGCACCACAAGATAGCAATAAGGATACTGTAGCTCCAAATCTTCGTACACGGCGTGCTCAAAGAAAGTAATCTTGTTTGTTTTATATATCTTCCTTCTTATATTATCAATCATAATAATATTATTAGTCACAATTAATTTATATGTCATATCCAACAGTTTTAAAATCTGATTGTAATAATTTATATTTAGATGTACCCAACTTTTTATGTAATTATCTCCAATAAGTTATAAATAATTTACTTTCACTTTATTATATTACATATATTTATCTTTTTAGAAAAGCTGTTGGTAGATAAATATTAATTTCACCTCAAACTATTTTTATTATTGTTTATCTTTAAACGTCAAATATGTCAAGTTTTTATTATTTTTTTGTCTTCAGCTGTCATTCATATTTTTCGATGTAAATACAAGTCTTTTTGCAAATGTTTACAAATATTTCTTTCAGATGCTGGTCAGTACAAACTAACAAAATGTATTTACATACATATTTATATAAACATTATAGCATTTAATTTGCGTATTTAGTATTATATACAGTATTAAGTATTTATTCAGTTTAATATAGTCTATATATTCACATTTTATATTTACAATAGTTTGCATGATGTCTGTAGCTACTGACACTTCCAATTACAATTTTGAGTCGTTCGATAGTGAGGTCTCCAGCAGTGAATGTAGTTTTTATAGCACAAGTTTTGTTTCTCTGAATGACGCTCTCTCGAATGTATTTCCGGTTACCTTAAAAACTTTTAACGCTGTACATATCAATGCTCAAAGCATTCCGGCTCACTACTCCGACATGCTCACATCGTTCGAGTCAAGTAATATCCACGCCATCCTAGTCTCCGAATCCTGGTTCAAACCTTGCCTATCCTCCTCCTCTTACTCCCTCCCGGGCTTCGAACTCATTCGCAACGACCGTATCGGTAAAACTGGTGGTGGCGTTGCGATCTATCTACGATCCCACATTCCCTTTTCTGTTCTAAGCCAATCGCCCCAACCCCCTCCTACCGATGCTGCAGAGCACCTTATCCTTGAAATTACCCTGTCCCACTCTAAATTACTCCTAGGCGTTTTCTATAGCCCCTCCTTAACCATTGATTATTTTTCCTCCTTAGACGTAACTTTCCATAAATATATCCCCTTATATGATAATTGTATTCTCATGGGCGACTTTAACACATGCCTCCTTAAGAATGATAGTCGTTCAAAGAAACTTGTGTCTTTAGTCGACTCGCATAACCTTAACCTCCTTCCACTCAATTCCACTCATCACCTCCCAAACTGTGCTCCATCCCTCCTCGACCTTATCATTACATCCTCTCCCGATCTCGTGAATAAGCACGGACAACTCCCTGCTGACGCGTTTTCCCATCACGATCTCCTGTATCTTTCCTTTAATATCCGCCCACCTAAAGATAAGCCTAAAACTATCCTGCGACGCAATTTCAACGGCATAGACAATGATGCACTGCAGAACGATGCCCGCATTATTGACTGGTCTCCTCTCCTAGCATCCACATCCCTAGATGAAAAAGTTATGTATTTTAATACCAGCTTGACTATTCTTTACGACAAGCATGCACCTTACAGGAGGATAAAATTAAAACATTTACCGGCACCGTGGTTAACGGAAGATTTGAAAAGTTTACTAAAAGCCAAAGCTCGAGCCAAAGCAAGATTTAAGCGGGCGAAGTCTGATGCGAGCCGTGAAAAATATCACAAGATTAGAAATCGTTGTAATACTTGTTGTAGAGACGCACAAAGACGGTATTTCCATGCTTCCGTAGAGAGTGGAGATCCTGATGTAATATGGAAATTTTTAAAAA
>CAJQZN010034813.1:0-11904 GCA_907164685.1 Colias eurytheme | reverse complement strand
TCAATACCAGCAAAATACTTTTTAAATGAAAAGAATTGGATATTCCAATCAAAAGATATAACGAATTTTTAAAAGTGTCAATCTACAGAAAATAGTAGGTATACTGTTCGAGCAGGCCGTAGTGCGGGGGTTACGGAGGAATTCTACCAATATGCGTCTTGACGGAACACAGTGGGGTTTTGGTCGGTAGGAATCCGACATAACCCACGGCCCCACGGGACGGGGTAAAGGTGATTTTCATGTGATTAAAAATTAAACCTATAGTCCGACCTATATAGTAGACTTTTCACTGTAACGATATCGCTATCTATGCGGGTGAAACCGCAGGGCATTGCTAGTCTTATATATAAAAATGAATCGCAAAATGTGTTGGTAAGCGCATAACTCGAGAACGGCTGAACCGATTTCGATAATTCTTTTTTTATTATATTCCTTGAAGTACGGGGATGGTTCTTATGTAGAGAAAACGTAAATATGTACCACGGGCGAAGCCGGGGCGGACCGCTAGTAATTAATAATCCTAATAATGACAATATAGGAGGAAAAAATTAAAAAACATTAAATTTTTTACTGAATGTTGACAACCCTACGCATCATACTTGCATATAAATTGCATGAGAATGTTCAAATTAAATTATGCATAGTTCTACTTTCCCGCTCTACATAAATAATATTGAATTGTAATAAGAAAATATGTTTTTCTAATGAAATACCTGAATGAGGTCATGTTAATCCTTCCTACTAATCCTAACTTACTTCACTACATAGTATAAAACAAAGTCGCTTTCTCTGTCCCTATGTCCCTTTGTATATTTAAAACTACGCAACGGATTTGGATGCGGTTTTTTTTAATAGATAGAGTGATTCAAGAGGAAGGTTTTAGTATATAATTTATTGGGTTTTAGACAAAGCGGGCGAAGCCGCGGGCGGTAAGCTAGTAATATTATCTATATATGTATTTATTAAATATTATATTTATCGTCGCCTAGTACCCACAACACAAGCCTTAATTGAGCTTACTGTGGGACTAGGTCGATTTGTGTAATAATGTCCTATAATATTTATTTATTTATTATTTATTATAAATGCGAAAGTTAGTGAGATGTATGTGTGTGTGTATGTTTGTTACTCGTCACGTAAATACTACTGAACTGATTACAATGAAATTTAGCACACATATAGAGGGTAACTTTGATTAACACATAGGATAGGTTTTATCCCGGAAATCTCACGGGAACAGGAACTATGCGGGTTTCTCTTTGAATACGCGGGCGATGCCGCGAACGGAAAGCTAGCAATAATACAAAGTAGAAGTACATATATATATATTTGCTTGTTTTTTCAAAACACAATATGTAGTTACATTTTAATAGGAAGGGTTTATAAAATAATTGTATTTAATATTAATTATAATAAAAATAATAAGCAATTAGTGAAAACTTCAAATGTTGATTTGATAATAAATAGTGGTTTGAAAAAAAAAAAAAAAAAAATTAGACTATAAAGGATTTCAAAGACTCGTTTAAAATCGGTTAAAATGTGTTTCATTTCTAAACGTTACAATGTACCAATTACCTGCTATACTGCTTCTATCAGCGAGGCCATTTTCTACATTTTCCTTCTCCAAAACATGATCAGCCACAGCATCTATAGCTGATTCCCCCATTTTCCACATATCCCCTAGAACTCCTCTAGCTTCCTGTGTTACTCCTTTGTTTTCCCCTTTTTCTGTATTTTGATCGTTTTCTGTAGTTCCTGTTTTTTCGCTATTGGTTTGGGCAGTAAGGGCTCTGTAACAAAAGTTAGTTATTAATTAAAAAACTTGAGCGATGTCACATCACACATCACATGGAACGTGGACATCCGGATGGAACGAAGTGTTAAGTTAGAGAGAGACAGACAGAGAACCACGCGCACGCGCGCCGTCGCAAAAAGTGTCGTGATAACTTTTCGTAAGAATTTTTTCCGTCTAGCCCGTTCACAACGTGCGATAAGGAACTTCGTTCCAATAATATTACATTAATAGTATTATATTATATATTATCTGTGCTTTTATAATGCCTATGGTATTATGTACATTTAACACGTTTTATTAACTTCTTGTAAGGAATCTTTTAATTGCTGCTTTCCGAATCGATGGTATGGTTAAAATATTATGTTATAACGATTGAAAAGTTTTCTAGAAGAAGTCTAATTGAATAAATAAATGTTTGAGTTTCAGTTTAATTAAGTACAGAACAAATGTAAAGCATGCCAAATATAATATTATTATTTATTTATTTATTGAAATTATTAAGTATAACAAATTTATCTTAACGATAACTTAATTCTAAGTCCCACATACGTAGTATATTATTATTAGTCTGTGGTCCCACAAAACTGCACATGCAGTTTGTCTGTGGGCTTATTTATATTATTTATAGAGCCTTGATTAAAAATGAGGCCTGCTTATATTAATGTAGGTAATATTTTAAGTACAAAACATTTACTTATAAATCTAATTTTATAGTGTTCAACTCAATTCCTATAAGAAATTCTAGTACAAATTGGGTCAAGAGAAAACTATCCCTAAGGGTTTGATTATACCTTCGATAGGATTCATGGTGAAACTAATTCTAGCCCGCGGCGTTACTTGCGTTTTATTTATTGTTAACAGGTGTAACATTATCAAAGTTTCATCGGTTTTGGTTTAATGATCGACGTCAAGGAGAAATCTTATAGGCATTTATTTATGTAAGTTATAGGTATTTATTTGAGTAGTTTGGTAATAAAATATTATAATAGTTAATTTGCCAATCTATCGAAACACATTATGTACTAAAAATAAATATAATGGCTTGAATTTGTCGGAAAAGTGGTTGGAATATCTAAAAATATATTTTTGAATATAACATACTAGCGGTCCGCCCCGGCTTCGCCCGTGGTACATATTTCGCAATAAAAGGTAGCCTATGTTCTTTCTCAGGGTCTAATTCAAAAGTGCTGTGCCAAATTTCATCAAAATCGGTCCAGTAGTTTATGCGTGAGAACCATACATATATATTACATACATACATACAAATTACAAACCTTTCCTCTTTAAAATATTAGTATAGATTAAATGACGAATATTCATCTTAAAAAACGGGATAATAATATGTGAATTATAATTATTATATTATTTTTATAGATAACAATTATTCGTGGAAAGGTAGGGATAACAAAAATTTTATTAAATTTCGTGCAGTCGATCGAAAGCCATGCGTCAACATTTTGACGATTCATTTATTTATTGAAGTGAAACTTCTGGCGTGTTGAGAGTAAAATCTCAAGGTCGCGTCACGTCATGGAGTAAGGTGACGATTTTGTTATCTTTGAATCTTGTCAAAGAAGTTTCACTTCTGAGACGTGTGCTCGGCTCTTTTTTTATTTAAAATGGAATGACATTCAAAACCATATGTAAAAGCTAGCCCGAAAAAGGTTTAAACTTTCACCATTACAAATATATTAGGTGTTAGTTACATATTGATTTTAGTAAAAGTCCGTTTCCATAGTGACCTACAGCCCTAATTTGTTTTGTTTGTTTTTTTTTAAACGATTTTAGAGATATTTGTTTTTCTTTGTTTGTTTGTGTGTACGTCTTGGGTGGACCGATTTGGATAATATTTTTTTATTAGATAACTTTCCGAATTGGTGGTAAATGTTAAAACTGTTATGACGATTCAAAAGTGCTTCTAGAAGAAGTCTAATTGAATAAATAAATGTTGAAGTTTGAGTTTATGTTTGATTTTTACCTTTTTATTAGGATAAGTTAAATTTTTCAGAACGGTCTATTTTGGGCTCTGTAATAAAGAAAATTTAAAAACATTCACAAATATGACAATGACAATATTTCCATACTAATATTATAAATGCGAAAGTAACTCTGTCTGTCTGTCTGTTACTCAATCACGCCTAAATTACTGAACCAATTTGCATGAAATTTGGTATGGAGATATTTTGATACCCGAGAAAGGACATAGTGTTAAAAATAATATCTAATATGTTATATGTGAACTTCTTACTGTACTGGCTGGTTTGGTGATATAGGTATATATATATGTTTCAAATAATAAAACATGTCAGTTCTGTTCTGCACTTCATTCTGTTGTTTTATTATAGGTTATGGGCCCAGAGAATCAGTAAAAAAGCAGTTTTTTTTAACAAGAATTTCGTTTTGGTACGAGTGTTAAAAAGCTTTTTTCAACACGTTTTTTCATTGTGTTGTTGGATATTCGTGAAATAACATTTTTATTTGGAATTACGATGGCGGCCAACTACTTGATAAATGTACCTAAATTACGTGGACGGGAAAATTACAGCGAGTGGTGCTTCGCGGCAGAGAATTTCCTAATCCTTGAGGGCATGAAACATTGTGTAAAGCCAGAAGGAGCGAGCGTAGGAGCTGCAGATGACGAAAAAACCCGGGCAAAGCTGATTATGACAATCGATCCGTCTTTGTTTGTACATGTAAAAAGTGTAAGAACATCAAAAGAACTCTGGAAAAAATTACAACAGTTATTCGATGACAACGGTTTTTCAAGAAGGATAAATCTGTTACGGAATCTAATTTCGATAAGACTGGAAAACTGCAGTTCAATGACGTCCTATGTGACTCAAATAATTGACACGGCTCAAAAATTAAGTGGCACAGGTTTTGAAATAAATGACCAGTGGACAGGCTCATTGTTATTAGCAGGATTACCAGAGCGGTTTTCACCGATGATCATGGCAATAGAGCATTCAGGCATTAACATAACGGCTGATTCTATAAAGTCGAAATTGTTAGACATGGAGTCAACCATAGAGAAACATGATGAAGTTGGCGGAGCATTCGCAGCTCGTTCGAAGTACATGAAAAATAAAATGGCGTCAAGAAAAAATGTCAATGTTGGTAACATTGTCGATCCGTCAAAATCAAACGTCAAGGTGAAGACAGTGACATGTTACCGATGTAAACAAAAAGAACACTATCGAAATCAATGTACAAATAACGAAAACGCGTCGAACTCCAAAGAAAAACCCCGAATGCAGTCTAATGCTTTTAGTGCTGTGTTCCTAAGCGGGAATTTCAATAAAAATGCATGGTATATTGACTCTGGAGCCAGTGTACACCTTACGGCAAATGAAAGTTGGGTTATGAATGCGTCTTATGATCAGAAACAGGAAATTATCGTTGCAAACAGTAAAAAGTTGTCAGTTTTATGTTCTGGCGATGTGAAGATTACAATTACAACTGGGGGTTCAGCATATTTATGTTATTGTACACTTATCAATATAACATTGTTAGATATAGTGGGGGTGTTAAAAATAATATCTAATATGTTATATGTGAACTTCTTACTGTACTGGCTGGTTTGGTCATATAGGTATATATATATGTTTCAAATAATAAAACATGTCAGTTCTGTTCTGCACTTCATTCTGTTGTTTTATTATACATAGGCTACTTTTTATCCCGGGAAAATGACGCAATCCCGGTAATCCCACGGGAACGGGAACTATGTGGGTTTTTCTTTGACTGCGCGGGCGAAGCCGCAAGCGGAAACCTAGTATTATTATATGTATATAGGAATATTATATTCTTTGTGCATATTATGTAGTCACTATCACTACATAGTATAAAACAAAGTCGCTTTCTCTGTCCCTATGTCGCTATGTATGCTTAAATCTTTAAAACTGGGCAACGGATTTTGATGCGGTTTTTTTTATAGATAGAGTGATTCAAGAGGACTAGGTTTTAGTATATAATTTATTATGTTTTAGACAAAGCGGCCGAAGCCGCGGGCGGAAAGCTAGTTAGATATAAGTTACATATTATGTAAAATTAAACTGTTATATTGACATGATTTTAAAAGAGCAATAATGGAGTTTCTTGCCGGTTCTTCTCCATAGATACGGCTTTCCGAATCGGTGGTAAATGTTAAAATATGTAATGACGATTCGAAAGTGCTTCTAGAAGAAGTCTAATTGAATAAATAAACTTTTGAGTTTGAGTTCATAAATGCGAACAGTAATACATACTAGTTTTTGCCCGTGGTTTTGTCCGCAATTTTGTCTGTTGGCACTTGGTTATTTTTTTTATTTCTAGTAGTAAAAGCATGCAATGCCGCGGGCATAATTTAGTGTCTTATGCAATGGGAAATTTTCGAAACATCAACTCTAATTAATATTATAATCACACAATTTAAAACCGGTTTAAAATCCGTCACATTACTTTCACTCAAGTGATACGTGTTTATAATATTTTATGATCTTAACAAGCTTTGCCTCGTCGTTTTCTATGCTTTTTTCATTATTGAAGATATATTTTTATGATAACTAATAAGTAAATTTCGTCAACGCTATCTATCTCTTTGAAAAAATGCATCAATTTCGGTCAGTTCTTATGACATTAGCGATTTACAAGAAAGAAAGAAAGAAAGAAAATACATTTATTTGTACCGATGCACATTAATTTACATAAAAAATAAATAAAATTAACTTATAACTAGTTACAACGGCACAAAATGGATAATATCCACTCAGTGGTTTGAGAATCTAAAGACATATACGACACTTAGATTCTCCACTGATTTTCAGTGGACACCACATTGACAACCTGACAGTGGCAGTGTACATATTATGAAAAAAAATAAAATAAAAATAAAAGTAATTATGTATATAATATATAAGAATATAATATAGTAGATAGGAAACATATACATATTATAAAGAATTATTACTTACATAACAGACAATAATACATTCTACAAGAAGATACAATACTAATACGCGATACATCATAATTATAATTAATAAAAAAAATAAAAAACAACTGCAAATAGAATTATCACCAGAGCCGTACCGAGTCACGTGTTTGGAGCCCCGACCTCAGAACCTTTTTGTAAGCAGAGCAAATGGGACTTCAGTTTGTTTTTGAAGCCCAATACAATAATTAAGAATTATATTTTTTCTTAATTGGTAGGCTAACCTCTGAAGTAGCTGAGCAAATTTTTTATAGCCTACATGATAAATGATAATTAATAAGAAACAAACTCAATTTTTTTTATTTTTTTAGTTTTTTAACATTGTGTTTCACTTCAAAAAAAATATAACACGTAAAACCGCTTCAGCTTATGTAATAAAAAGTGAAAATACATAATCTTAAAAAGGAGACTCGCATCATTCTTAAATTTCACCGACTTTCGCCGAAACGTGGTAAAGGTATTTTACACGATACATGTTTATTGTATAATAACAATATACATGTATCGTGTAAAATATTGTAATCTGTCAGTGTGAAGTATGCTTTTTAATTGAATAATATCTATAGATACTAATAATATAAAGCTGAAGAGTTTGTTTGTTTGAACGCGCTAATCTCGGAAACTACTAGTCCGATTTGAAAAATTCTTTCAGTGTTAGATAGCCCATTTATCGAAGAAGGCTATAGGCTATATATCATCTCGCAAAGACTAATAGGAGCCGAGCACTGCGGGTTAAACCGCGGAGCACAGCTAGTTTTATTATAAACTAGATATGCCCCGCGGATTTACTCAAGAAATAAAAATTTCATCAAAAACGGTGTAATGTTTTGGCCACAGGGAGTAACAGATAGAAGGAAATCTGTATGCTCTACAGTAAATTGACACACAAACATAATCGTAGTATGTTATCATAATTATTTTTAATTTTTATAATAATATTTAACTATTATACTTCGATGTTCTTTTGCCATATCTGTTTTAGTGTCAATTTTGTGCGATAATTTTTTTATCAATTAATTATTTCATTAAAAACTTAACTACTATCTCATTACTACATAGTATAAAACAAAGTCGCTTTCTCTGTCCCTAATTCCTATGTCCCTTTGTATGCTTAAATCTTTAAAACTACGCAACGGATTTTGATGTGGTTTTTTTAATGGTAAGAGTGAATCAAAAGGAATGTTTTAGTAAATAGTTTATTAAGTTTTAGACAAAGCGGGCGAAGCAGCGGGCGGAAAGCTAAATATATCTACACTCACCTAGCAACACCACTCTCTACCAAGTGAGATAGAGACGCAAGAGACTCTTCTATCTCTTTCCCAAGAACCGACGGCATTTCTTCCAATGAACGACCAGACGATGTTATTTCGGCGTCTGCTTCCTCTGTAAAAAATATTTATTGTATAAAATGAAAGAAAAATACATAAAAGCATGCAGTATGAAATGGTAAGGACAGGTCTTATCGGTTGAAAGTGATCTCTTCCAGACAAAGCAAAAGAGAGGTGTTGCACATAATATACTCAAACTCAAACTCAAACATTTATTTATTCAATTAGACTTCTTCTAGAAGCACTTTTGAAACGTCATTAAGTACATATTTTTAACATTTACCACCGATTCGGAAAGCAGTATCTACGGAGAAGAATCGGCAAGAAACTCCATAGTTGCTCTTTTTAATCATGTCAGATTTACAATTTTACAAATTACCTAAGTAATATCATAATATATTATCATAATATGCCAAAGAACTGTCCTGTGGTTTTCACGCGACAACCCTCCATGGGTTTTTATCTTCCATATATTCCTTAATACTGTAATAGGCTCTCTTGACAAGTACATTTTTTATATAAGATTTAAATTTAGAACTACTAAACTCTTTAATATTATGAGGAATTCTGTTGTAAAAGCGTAAACCTTGGCCCATAAATGAATTTTTAACTTTAGCTAGCCGGAAAAATGGCATTTCAATTTTATTTCTGTTTCTTGTGTCATAACAATGTCTATCTCCTACTTTTGTGTGTAAGTAAGCGTTATTATGTACATATAAAATATTATTAAATATATACTGCGACGGTACAGTAAGGATACCAGTATTCTTAAAGAGATCTCTTAGTGAGTCTCGAGCACGCAAATTATATACAGAGCGTATGGCTCTTTTCTGTAATATAAATATAGTTTCTATATCTGCAGCCCTGCCCCATAGCAGAATTCCATAGGACATTATGCTATGAAAGTAGCTAAAGTAAACCAATCTAGCCGTTTCTTCATCGGTGAGATGCCTTATTCTTCTAACTGCATATGCAGCTGAGCTGAGCTTAGCAGCGGTGGTGGTAACATGGGCCCCCCATTGAAGCTTCTCATCTAATGTCAAACCAAGAAAAACAGTCGATTCCACAGGGTATAATACCTCCCCGTTTAAAATAATATTCCTTTTCACCTTTTTTACATTTGGGAGGATAAATTCTACACAATTTGTTTTTTTTGTATTTAATAGTAAATTATTAGCATTAAACCAATTGGATATGCGTAAAAGAGCAGAGTTTACTTCGTCAACATTTGTGTCATGTCTATCCACATTAAAAATTAATGAGGTGTCATCTGCAAACAGTACTATTTCACACATATCCTGCAAATAATAAGGTAGGTCATTAATATACACTAAGAACAAAAACGGTCCTAAGATAGATCCCTGCGGAACACCTATGTTAATCGGCGCACCGCGAGATTTCTCTCCATTAACGACAACGGTTTGTACCCTGTTCTGAAGATATGAAGCTATGAGATCCTGAGCTAAACCTTTGATACCATAAAAATTTAGTTTCCGTAATAGAGTGGAATGTTCTACACAGTCGAAAGCCTTAGAAAGGTCGCAGAATATCCCCAAAGCATTCTTTGAATTTTCCCATGCTTTGTATATATGTGACAAAAGAGCTACTCCGGCATCAGTGGTAGAGCGCCCCTTTGTGAAACCATACTGTTTGGCGTGCAGTAAACCATTTGATGCAAAATGACTATTTAATTAGTTTAAAATTAGTTTCTCGAAGACTTTGCTCAAAGTTGGTAATATGGAAATTGGCCTATAGTTATTACTGTCTTCTTGGTCACCACTTTTAAATAAAGGAATAACTTTGCTAAACTTTAGTAAATCAGGGAATATACCACAGTCGCAACACTGATTAAATATAAACGCTAGTTGATTGGCAATGTTTTCTATGATGTTATTTACTAAATTTACAGACATACCCCAGAGATCACATGTTTTTTTTAAATTTAATGTTTTAAAAGTTTTAACAATTTCATCAGCAGTCACGTGTCGCAATTCAAATAATTTGTTACACTCAGCAACGTTATCCCTCAATAAAGACTCTGCAAGCGCTGAAGACGAATTTAAATTCTTAGTTAAACTAGCAGGGACACTACTAAAGAAATCTTCAAAAGCAAGCGCAACATCAGCACTTTTGTCAATGACCCTACCAGAGTTGACAAGTTTTATGGTACTATCGTTTGATCGGATTTTGCCCAATTCACCATTAATAATTGTCCAAACCGTTTTAACTGTATTGTCAGAGTTGCGTATTTTGTCTCTGATATACAAACTCTTGGCAGTGAAACAAACTTTTTTAAATGTTTTTGAATAATTTCTAACATAACTAAGAAATGACAAGTCTTTGTTATATTGTTTCATACCATATAACTCGTAAAGAACGTTCCTGCATCTGTGTATACTAGGAGTTGCCCATTGGCTGAATGGTAAATCCTTGGTAATAGTTAAAGATTTAATTTTAAATATTTTTTCATATTCACTATGAATGAACTTAAAAAGATTTGTAAACATTTCACAAGGATTTTTATGAAAGGATTGATTATTCAGGTCAGGCAGTTTATTATCAATATTATTTCTAAATGTATGAATGCCTTTTCTAGTTATAGGCCTAACATTAATTCTTTTAAATGTAGGTATGCAATCCCATTCAAAAACTACTTTCTGGCCACAGTGATCCGAAGTTAGCGTGTTGAGAATATATTTTTCTAAACATTTGCAATCACAGTATATATTATCAATACAAGTTGCAGAAGTAGGTGTTATTCGTGTGGGCTCATCGAAAAGTTTATACAGATTAAATGAATGAAACAAATTAACTATTCGTGTTGCCGTTTGTGTGTGTGAAAGTAAATCAATATTAAAATCACCACATACTATTACCTTCTTTTTACTCCTGCCTAAACGCTTTAATATTTCTTCCATGACTGTCTCAAACAAATTATAGTCACTGGAAGGAGGTCTGTATACGCAAACAATAATGTAACGCTCAAGCTCAACACAGGACAGTTCAATGGTGCGTTCTACAGAAAGGCTAACAATGTCAGTTCCACGTCAGTTCGTTCCTTGCATTTTAAACTATTGTGTACAAAAATAAGAGAACCTCCATGAATAGCATTTGTCCTAAAGTATATACTTTTTAATTTATAATTATCAATATTTATTAACAACTGACATTGTTTAAGCCAATGTTCTGTTACACAAAATATTTTAATTCTATTATGATTTAAAAATAATTCTATTTCTAATAATTTGCTAGCCAAGCCTTGAATATTTTGATGTACAATGGAAAAAGGCTGCTTAGCTGTTGTCTTACATACTAGTTTAAATCTAGCTTAGGGCTAGTTTGTCTATCAACACTTAACCTAGGTTGGTGTATATAATTACTACTACATAAAATTATAGTAGATCGATGGTCTGCTACTGAACATGTATCAGACTGGTTAATAATTTTATATGCTATATATAATGTTTTCTCTAAACATAAAAGTAATACATACATAGAAAAACCTAAAAAATAATTTAATATTGAATTTAATTTAATAAAATATTATGAATACTAGCTTCCGCCCGCGGCTTCGCCCGCGTGGTGTTTTGATAAAAGGTAGCCTATGTTCTTTCTCCGGGTCTAAAGATTGTCTGTGCCAAATTTCATCAAAATCAGTTGAGAGGTTTAAGCGTGAAAGCGTAACAGACAGACAGACAGAGTTACTTTCGCATTTATAATATTACTAGCTTTCCGCCCGCGGCTTCGCCCGCGTTTTCAAAGAAAACCCCGTTCCCGTAGGATTTCCGGGATAAAACCTATCCTATGTC
>CAJQZN010034810.1:0-10258 GCA_907164685.1 Colias eurytheme | reverse complement strand
ATATCAAGAAAAGATTATTTACATTCTTCTAATTTATGAAATGTGCAAATTAGAGGTTGCTGATAAACCTGCAACAATAATATCTTTGGAATGAATAGACCGATATCCCAATATTCTTTGTAAAATTAATATTATCCTTCCATACCAAAATATATAATTTATTTTATTGATTGTTGGTACCATATATTTTATTCGCATTATCCATCTTTATGTTTAAATATCTCGGATTATAAGTAATAAAACAAATCACAAAGCTTCATACATTTATTAACAACACAGCCATAACCTAAAAATTACTGCTTAAAATTAATTTTGTATCCCTTTGTATCTGGATCTTGTTGAAGTTGAAAGTTTTCCGTCGACAAACCGAATGGTCGTAATATCATATTGCCCAAATCCTTTAATTTTCCCAACATTTCTGTTTTTAATTTCTCATTTCGCTCTTCGATCATTGGCGGCAATCGTATAACAGCTGCGCGCGCAGCTGCGTGTGACGGATCCAATTCCAAAACCTTTTTATAATCTGCCAGACTTTCGTCTAGTTTGTCTGTGGACTCATATGACTGTGCTCGCCTAAAAAAAAGTAAAAAAAAATATTTAAAAAGAGCGGCTTTTTGTACACCGATTAATAAGAATCGCGGTTTATTTCAGATACGGGTATGAAGATTTAATAGGACCTGCACATGTTAAGGTGAGTCAAAACTTCAAACTTAAAGAGAATGCTCTAGGTCTATCTATACCAAACTGGAGTAAGGATAGAATGGACATTCAAGCTATTATAAATTACCTTTCAATTGCTATCTAAATTCTAGAACGTTTGAATACATGTATAAACTGAAGTAGAATCGGCATACGCGTATAAACACGTTCCATATGAAGTAAACTAATTAACCATTGTATTTAGTTCGTAACGTTTTTCACTCTTTATGCTAATGGTTAAAATGTATATTCTATCTTTGTCTCAATAAGGAGTATGTTTATGTTACTATTTTTTTGTGTGTGTAGAATGTTTATGTCGATAACGCGGAACGGCTTGGCTGTAAGAGCGTATACGCACTATGCGGGTAGCCATCCGGCTGACCGCAAGCACAATTATGTACGTAATATTCATTTCTATGCGCACTGCGATGCGGCTACCGCAGACCGCACAGTGCGCATAGAAATGAATATTACGTTACGGTCAGCCGGACGGCTACCCGCAATGCGGCTACCCGCATAGTGCGTATACGCTCTAAGTGTGTTCATATAGACTCCTTCTACATCAGTTTATATAGACTAACTATTAGATAGATTCTCACCTGTGGTATGCTTTTAAGTAATTTTCATCCAATTCAATAGCTTTAGTGCAATCCTTTATAGCGTGTTTGTGTTTCTCGAGTTTCATTTTGGCCGCACTCCTGTTACAATATAATATCGCTCTTTGCTTTGGAAACTGTAGCGGACAGATGTTTAAACCTGTAATCGTAATTGGAATGGAATTATTTATCTATAGCAATTTTATAAACTAAAGAGTTTGTTTGTTTGAAAGAACTAATCTCAGGAACTGCATGCCTGATTTGAAAAATTCTTTCGGTGTTATATATAGCCCACTAGCTTTCCACCCGCGGCTTCGTCCGCGCAGTCAAAGAAAAACCCGCATAGTTTCCGTTCCCGTGGGATTTCCGGGATAAAACCTATCCTATGTCCCGGGGTAAAACGTAGCCTATGTCCTTTCTCGGGTATCAAAATATTATCTCTATACCAAATTTCATGCAAATTGGTTCAGTAGTTAAGGCGTGATTGAATATTAATAAAGAGGTCTGATTGAGATCATTGCATAGCCTAGATTAGTATTTTTGGAAGAAAGGTTTTTTAAGAAATTTGCCTCATTCCGAGTAAAAATGATAGTATATATTATATAGAAATAGGACCAAACTAACAAATTACTTGGAAAAATCTAAACGAAAACTATTTCATTCCTATAAGCTCTCTGTTGTTGTCTCCTCTCTCTGGCATAGGTGGGAGTGTTCAACCACTGTTGGGTTCCGCCCAGAGAAGCTATGATAGGTTGTAGGGCTTCTCTGCTAAATAAATACTCCTTACTCATGTTCAAATAAAAAAATAAATATTTTTAAAATGAAAGTAGAATATTCTTAAACATTTATTTCTCTTGTTAGTATGAAGAAGGTCAAACCTTCAATTTGTTTTCTTAAATTTCAAAGAGATGATTATTATCTATGTCATAAAATATAATTACTTATTTTTATAGCTTCATAAGAAATATCTTATTTCTTACAATGTGTTGTCATAATAATATTATAGCTATGACACAATAATATCTTCTTTTTACAATAATCATTTACATTATTTAAATAGTGGGTTAGTTTAAAAAAAACTAGCTTACAATCTTAATCCTTCTAATCCTATTCTACTATCCTACAAATATTATAAACTAGATTTCTGCCCGCGGCTTCGCCCGCATTTTAAAAGGAAAACCCGCATAGTTCCCGTTCCCGTGGGATTTCCGGGATAAAACCTATCCTATGTGTTAATCCAAGTTACCCTCTATATGTGTGCTAAATTTCATTGTAATCGGTTCAGTAGTTTTTACGTGAAAGAGTAACAAACATCCATACATCCATACAAACTTTCGCCTTTATAATAGTATTAAGATGCGAAAGTTTTTGAGGATGTGTGTGTGTGTGTTTGCTATTCTTTAATGCAAATACTACGAAACCGATTACAATGAAATTTAGCACACATATAGAGGGTAACTTGGATTAACACATAGCATAGGTTTTATCCCGGAAATCCCACGGGAACGGGAACTATGCGGGATTTTCATTGAAAACGCGAGCGAAGCCGTGAGCGGAAAGCTAGTTGTTCATAATATTAGATTATAAAACTTTAAATAATTCACCTTCAGTATATTTCTCTATACTCCGTTCCATATCGCCAACTTTGAAAGCCTCATTGCCCGCCACCTTTAATTCTTCAGAAATGATTTTCCGTTCCTCCTTTTGGTCATCCGTTAAGCTCATTTCTGTGTCTTTCAACGATACTTCGTCGATGGAATCTGTATCACTGTCTTCATTATCACTATTCTGCTGGGCTTCTGTGTCTGCGTCCTCCGCATCTAGTGGAATGTCTGTGAAATCTGGACAAACAAATATGTTATTATTATATGTTATATTTGATAAAGTGTTTAGCCCTAATAATCAATAAAACTGGAGCTGGAATGTTAACTAATATAGCCATTCAATTCAATATTTTATCATATGAGCGACGCTGATTGCATTATGTATGGCATCGGATCTGTTACCTCTTCTCATTAAGAAAAAAAGACAAAATATCAAACATTGAGCATGTTTGATATTTTGGAATGGTATCCGTCTTACGCTTTTTCGATCAGGTCACGTGTCCTGACGCGAGTTTAAGATTATATACCCATTACAGAAAAAGTGCTCAACGCCGCTAAAGAAGTTTTCACTTCAAATAAAGAATCGTGGCACTCGGAGACTGTAACGGTAAAGCTATTGTATAGCATAAAAAGTGTCACCGCCTTGCCGGTCGGAGTTATTGTGTTAGGTTATTTTCGTTACGGAATTTCTGGATTCGGTCTCCACGCTCAAGGCGCGCACTATGCAATAGCTAAAAAGAATTAAAATTTTGGGCAGTACTGTATTGCATGTTAATCTATACCTATGTGTGAGATAGAATGATCTGTTAATTTTTGAAAAAATATTTAAGCGTGAGTTAACTTTGAACTTGTAAAGTTAACTTTGGACTTTGAACCACTGTCTTAAATAGAATTCATGAAAATTGATAACGAATATCACTATTTATTTACGGAAAATCTATATGAATCTTCTCTGTACTTATTCTAAACCAACAGATATGTGTTAAACAATAGAATAATAATTAATAACACATTATAATATGACATACAATATGTAGTATTTACTGTACTGCTATATTAAATATTTAATTTACAAGATAACAATGTAATAAGCTCCGTGACAATGCATGTAACTAATAAACACTAATATACATTCATGCATACTATTAGAAATGTGTAAATTTCCTAAGGTGAATCAACACATGTCTGTTTATTACACTTTCAATGCAAAAATACTAACAAAATTATGAAATAACTAGGTTTCCGCCCGCGGCTTCGCCCGCGCAGTCAAAGAAAAACCCGCATAGTTCCCGTTCCCGTGGGATTTCCGGGATTGCGTCATTTTTCCGGGATAAAAAGTAGCCTATGTCCTTTCTCGGGTATCAAAATATCTCCATACCAAATTTCATGAAAATTGGTTCAGTAGTTTAGGCGTGATTGAGTAACAGACAGACAGACAGAGTTACTTTCGCATTTATAATATTAGTATGGATTTTACATACTGGTAGTTTATAACATCGTGAATATCAATTCAGAATACATTTAATAACACGAATTAAAACGGAATAAACAATTAGTGTTTTATAGAGCTGAGGTACATGCAAAATTATGACAAATATTCTTATGAAGTGTTACATTATAGCTTATTAATTTATTACCTGACTTTGTAGGTTCTCTGTCACCAGTTGCATTAAAATCCTCCGGTTTTAGATCTGGATTTATCCCATTGTCCTGGACATCGCCAGCACGTAAGGAAAACTCTAAATTCTTTGTTAAATCTTCAATAACTTCTTCATTCGATACACTATTCGTACTCTTCAATCTATCAGACATTTTGCTATAAGTGTATAAGTAATATATTAAACGATTCGAGATCTATTATTTAAATATGAATGTATTTTATTCTAAATTATGCCTTGCACCGAAATATGTACAATTTTCATTATTTTGCGATGAATGATGACTCAATGTCAAAATGACATTCTAGATTTTTTTTCCTAGTATTTTGACATTTAATGTGACAGATAAAAATAATGTATCTAATACAGATACTAAACTGTATCTAATCTGTAAGGCTGCGTTTCCATCTGCAAGAAAACTTCCGCAAGAAATGTCCGACAGTCTGTCTGACAGCAAATTGCAAGTCTAGTTGCAGGTGGAAACGTGGAATTAGACTTGCAAGCAGCTGTCAGACAGACTGTCGGACATTTCTTGCGGAAATTTTCTTGCAGATGGACAGGCGGCCTAACTGTATCGTATAAAAATATATAATATTGCACGAAAATCGTTTTTAAGGAAGTTTAAATAAATTTAAAATAGTTTTCTTTTTCTCCCATAAGCTCTGCAAAATGTAATTAAACGATTATACCTATAATAAAAACGAAATTTTTTGTTTCAGAACAGATCTTTATTTGTCAATTTGGCATGAAGCAATCAGCTGTCACTACTCACGTCGTGGACTTGTCGTTGTCACTTGGCATTTGGCAATCGTAATTTCCGAATTCAAGATCACTTTAACATTTTGATAAGAAGTTACGATAATGCAATACTAACTTGTGAGTTGTGACGCTGTTTAAGTGTGAATTATTTATAAGTTAGGTGTTTGTGACTTAGAAGTTATTCCACAATATACAATAATGTTTAGAAATATAATAAAAAGTTTGCCTAAATACATAGTGCCGAGTGTGCGGAAAAATAACGGTCCAATGACGACTTTTGGCAATTATAGGAATTTGGTACCTCTATCGACGACACGACCCGCTTTGCAAGCAGATAAGTAAGTATTTTCTATATAATATATTGTCATAATTTTTTATTTATTTAAAAATTAAAGGTAAATATATCAGATAGGTAATCAGCATGAGTGTCGTCTGAACTCTGTACATATAGAATAAATCAACATTTTAACCCCTATTAGAAATAAGTTGAAAAATCACCAATGTCCTTTTCAGTTAAGGTTTTTAAAGTTTAATATAATGACCGAAAAGTATAATCAGTTATTTTGGCTTAACTGTACTTTGTATATTCTATAAAATAACCTCTATAATTGTTTTAATTATTATCTATCGAAAATCAATAAATCATATCAGTAATAAGTTCAATAATATCAATAATTTTCATAGCTGTTATATAAGTATGAGGTATCTTTGAAGATAAAACATCAGGGCTAAATGTTAAGGAGATATAGGTACACCTTCTAAATATGAAAATCTAGCTGCTACTCTAACTAACATTTATATTTATACTTTACTAGCTGTGCCGCAGGGCAAAACCGCAGTTTTATAATAAAAAATTTAGTAGTTTAATGAATTGGAAATAATTGCAAATACATATAAACTTGCATTTTTTCTCTCTCTATAGAGTAAAGCTTTAAAAGCCTTTAAAGCAAAACTGCAGGGTTTTACCCGCATTGTTCGCTGCTATTGATCTTATTCTCTTAGTGTGCGTCCACACTGAATGCGCGGTGGCGGCGGCCTAGGCGGGCGCGACGAGCGGGCGCTCGCGGTGGCCACACCGACGCGCGAGCTCAAGTAGCGGTTCGACGTTTTTCGGGTGTTGCAAACTTTGGACGATTTGCTATTTTTACTGGACAGTCCGATTTTGAGATGAGATCATTATAGAAGTTGTACACGAAATAAATAAAACAGAGGAATAACGGGTGAATCTTATATGAAGAATTGAGATTATACCCTACAAAATAACTATGGTGTATATAAGTGTTTTAGATTGAATCGCACTTATAAATAAAGAAGTTTCACTTCAACAATTAAGTATTTACCGCTTTTTTACGAAAAACAATAAAGGATATAATATAAGAAATCGAGCGACAAGACCGAACTGGCTTGATACCCCCGCCGTCCGCGCATTGGGTCGCTTGCTGACTAGGCCCGTAGTGTGGCCAGAACGCGCGGATTGGAGAGTTTGAAAACTACGCGCGGTGGCTCGCTCATTACCGTCGCACTAGGCTTCCGCCATAGTCATTTCAATGTGGACGCAAAGGCGCGTTTCATACGTTTGATATTTCGCGCCCGCCGTCGCAACCGCGCTAGGCTCGCAGTGTGGACCTGCACTTATTCTTATATTATATATACCATGGGCAACCCCGGGGCAGACCACTAGTAATATAAGAAAAACCACGTCACAAAGGAATAATATTGTTTTCTTGTGAAGGATCTTTCAAAAAACAGTACAGTCGTTTTGTAGTTTTTTTTTCGTTTTCAATACAAATTATAATTTTACTACCATGAGGTTCATTTAAAAATTAATTGACATTGAAGAATGGTATAACCTTTGGCTGTAACACATATTGCAAAATTGTTTATTCAGATGTGTACATCTTTACATACAAGAAATAGTTGTTTACTTAATATCACATAATTTGCGCTATTGTAAGCATTGCAAGCATTTTCCTCTGTTAACAAATTGTATGTATTCAGGCATTCGAGACAATTAAAAATATATAAATGTAATAAAATTTATTATAAATTTAAATATATAAAATTACTAGCGGTCCGCCCCGGCTTCGCCCGTGGTACATATTTACGTTTTCTCTACATAAAAACCATCCTCGTACTTCAAGGAATATAATAAAAAAAGAATTATCGAAATCGGTTCAGCCGTTCTCGAGTTATGCGCTTACCAACACATTTTGCGATTCATTTTTATATATAAGATTTGCGAAAGCAAGAGTACCTACATACATAATTATTGTCATCATAAGATATATTATTAATTTTTATTATTAAATTTTTCCTGATGTTAAACACGTTTCAGTAGTTATATATTCCTAACATAGTAAACTATTTTTATGTATGTTATCTTCGAACAAAGGTAGATCGCGCCCTTTGTATGTGCGCGTAGCCTATGTTCTTTCTCAGGGTCTAAAGATTATCTGTGCCAAATTTCATCACAATCGGTCTAGTAGCATATGCGTGAAAACCATACATACAAACCTTTCCTCTTTATAATATTAAGTAGATATCAATGTGACAACTCTGCGTCTCGGAACTTTAGGTCTCGTGCGCTCCTAGCAAGGGCGGATCCAGCTTTAGTGCCAGGGGGGGTCACATAGACGTGGTCAATTTTCAAAAGCTATATTTTGGTAATTTACCCTAATTGATACGTAGATTTAAAAAAAAATGGTCAAGTGCGAGTCGGATTGGCGAACCAAGAGTTCCGTACAAACATTTTTATGTTTTAATATTAAATTTATGTTTTTTGCGATTTTTCCTTTATCTGTGCTATAAGACGTAAGTTTCTATTAAATAAAGATTAAATATCAAGATTCTGTGTTCACGGGAAGTACCCTGTAGGTTTTGATTCCTGGCAACACTTGCGTATGTTGATAAGCATGAAATGTATGTTTTAGCAATATTTCCTCCATCTGTGCTGACATTGCTTTTAACCAAATTTCAGAACTCTGTGTTCACAGGAAGTAGTACAATACCTATAGATTTTGATTCCCTTGCGATAATGTCGAAATTTGCGATAATTTACGGCATAAATGGCTGTATCTTTTGATTGCGTTGGCTTATAAGTTTGATTTTTTCACAGCTATAAGGAACCGTAGATTTGAGTATTCGGTATGAATTTCAGATTGATATCTCCACGCGTTCCTGAGAAAAAGGGTCTTCACAGGCAGACAAACTTGAAAAATATATATTTTTTGCAATTATTCCTGTATCTGTACTATAAGATGTTGCTTTGTACCGAATTTCAAGATTCTGAGTTTACGGAAAGTACTTACCCTGTAGGTTTTGAGTTTTGATTCCCTTGCGAATGTCGAAATTTGCGAAATTTTTCGGCATTTACGGCTGTATCTTCTGATTCGTTGACATAGAAGTTTGATTTTATTATAGCGTAAAGGTATTTTAGACTTGAGTTTTTGGTATGAATATCAAGTTAATATATGTCAGCGTTCATGAGTAACAGGGTTGTAAGTTAAATTTTTTTTAAAATATTTTTTTATATTATAATCTAAGGAAAAATTCATGCTTTTCGCAATTAGTAAACAAAGTCGCTGTCTCTGTGCCTATGTCCCTATGTATGATTAAATCTTTAAAACTACGCAACGAATTTCGATGCAGTTTTTTTAAAGATACCTAGAGTGATTCAAGAGGAAAAGTATATAATTTATAAGGTTTTAGAGAAAGTGGGCGAAGCCGCGGGCGGTAAGCTAGTCTGCGTTATAAGACGTTTGATGGTACTAAATTTCATGACTCTGTGTACTCGGGAACTACCTTGTAGGTTTTGATTTCTTAGGGAGTGTCGAAAAATTTCAGCAATTACAGCTGCATCTTTTGATTGCGTTGGCTAAAACGTTTGAATTTTTCACAGCATCAAGGGACCTAGACCGTAGGATTTCGACATTAGCAAGGGAATCAATACCTGCAGGGAACACCCTGTCCCGTAAACACAGTCTTGAAATTGAGTAAAAAGTATCGTGTTATAGCACAGATGTAGTAATAACTGCGAAAACCCTAATTATTTAATTAAATTAAATAAAAATATATTTTTAAATAATTTTAAACTTACAATCCCTTTACTCATGAACGTCTACATGTATTTAATTGATATTCACATCAGAACTCAGGTCTATAATAACTTAAATCTGTTATTTAATTCAAATTCTATGTCAACGCAATCTGAAGAAAAAGCAATTAGAGGCGCATATTCTGTAATTCGCAACTACTTGCAAGGGAATCATCAATCAAAACCTACAAGGTACTTCCCGTGAACACAGTCTTGAAATTTGGTTAAAAGCAACGACTTAAGCACTTACAAGCACAGATAAAGAAAAAAATCCTTTAAACAAAATTGTAAGATACAACATAATGAAAAAATATATTTGCTCGGAGTCCTCGGTGCGCGAGTCCGACGCGCACTTGGCCGATTTTTGTTGTAATTTGACTGTATTTTATAGTGTTCATTTGAAAAAAAAATTGCTATTTTATGTCTTATCCACGCACTGGGATATTTCGATATTTGAGGTTTTGTGTGAAAAGTGTAACAGCAAAAGTTGTAGAAAAAAAATTAATTACATACAACTTTACCATTAGGACACTTTATTCCGCAGTTATAGTTTTTTTTTTAAATCGAAAAACCTGTTATTTGTCCTTAAATTACGACCACAGGTCGACCCTAATAAACTTTTTCTATAATGTTTGTTATATTCTCTTCCGTTACCGTTTGTAATTGATTTCATTGTTCTATATTACTTTTATGTCTCAAAATTCAATAAAAACATCATGTTGAACAGTATTAATTTGTTAATTTAAAAAACCGGCCAAGTGCGAGTCGGGCTCGCGCACAAAGGGTTCCGTAGCAGCAAATATAATAAATTACAGTTAAATCAACCTATCTCAAAAACTATAAGAGATA